>JAHWFP010199399.1:6545-33964 GCA_023313725.1 Lithobius niger | reverse complement strand
TCTTGTGGCGGCCGTTTTGTGGCCGTCTCGTTGCCGTCCATCCTACGAGACAACTCGATTTTATTAATAAAGATACGTTGTGTCAGTACAATATCGTGCATGGGGCCACTAGCCTTACAGATCGGGCTCACTTCACTATGTAATATAACGGGAAACAGACTTTATTTCATATGTAGAACATATAATATAAAATTTATATAACTACATTTTGGAGGATAAGGTGGGGGAAAATTGAAGCTTTGCTTCTTTCTACTATGTCGTTGTTATCTGTTTTTTTTTCTTCTTTTTTTCTCTTTTTTATCGTTGAAAGTTTGATCAGGTTCGTCACATTTCCCGTGGGAAACCGACGACCAATGCTTGTTAAATAAATAAAATAAATAAATAAATATTTGTCCCTTTTATGGAGGATCTATTTATGTGTTAGCTGGTTTGTTATTGTATGTCTAACAGAAGAAGCTAGATATGGAAGCTACATGCTGTGAATATATTATGCCAAATTTTTTGAATTATAAATTTAGTTTTGAATTAAGAGTTTTTTGTAAGGGCAGACGGATCATTTAAGGTGTGTGTAAATTGGAAGAGTTTGGGTTTTACTATAGCAAAGGGGCATGTAGTAGATGCAAAGTTTTTATTGATTCATTTTTGTTTTATTTTCATTTTTTCAAAATTAGGTCGTTGCACCAGAAAACAAGGATCGAACGTTGCCGTGTAAACATGAAGTAGCACACATAATACATGGTTGGCGCGAGGTTGATAAATGACATCTGAATAGCAAAAGAAAAAATATCATTAGAAACAAGTCACAAAGAAAATAATGAAGAAATATAAAACAAATTTAAAAAAAAAAAAACTATACGTGTCCAATCACTGAATGCTGATGCAAACGTTGATTGTTAATAAAATAAAATAAAAATAAAAATCGTGAACTACACTCAAGACCAAACAAAAAAGATATGTTTGATTTTTCGTACATTAATTTCACCACTGATTTGCTTTACTATCTTGACAGAGGCTAGGCCAACTGTTTGTGGTGACTAGCAGCTATGGGGTGGCTTCCTCTTTGGTGTCGATGCTTGATGCGTACGTGATGATGAGTGTTGGTCAAGGATTTGAAAACGACGTTCCAACTGTGTGAGTTATGCATCAAACCACGGACAAACACAAACGACATTGAAAAAATAAATAATCGAAATCCAACACAAAAGAGAGAACGCCACCCACTCAGGCCGTTCAGGTCGCAAGTAGTATCAAATAGAAGACATGGGTAAATTTTGCTTCACAAGCAGTGCAGAACTGGAAATAGTAACCCCTTAAATGTGAAACAATAGTTTTGAGCCCTGACCTCTTTGACAGACTGGAAGTTGTACCCTTCCAGTGTTGTGAATGATACTTTTAACTCATCATGGGGTAAGATAGTAGATTAGAGAGAATCAGAAAGAAGGACACCCATACACGAAGCGAGATAGGATAAGGACTTAATCCCTGGTAAGGAGATGGGGGGGGGGGGGGCGGGGCTCAATTTGTAGGAACTTATAACTGCAGTTGTTGATATGGCAAGATTAGGGAGTTCTTCGAATTGCAATTACATAGGCCTCAGCAAAGATTATAACAATATTTCCGATCTGGAGGTTGTTGTTTTGTTGTTTTGTTGTCACTATTTTCAATCTTGTTTGATCTCGGTGGCCATTTTGTTTTCTCCCATGATCTCCATTTTGGATTGGCTCTTAACTTGCTCTCTTCCATTGGCCTTTGATTTCGCAGTTGGCATTTTGTTAACCTTGGCGGTGTTTACCTTGTTGAATGATATCACTACTTTCAAAGGCCGACTCTTTTTGGAATATTGGTGTCTTCTCTTATATCAGTTTTGGTTTTGGGTGGATATCACAACTTTCATAGGACTGTGAATGTATAAAAAGTCACACGATCTTATCGTCCCCTTTTTTCTGGAGGAATTTTATGTCTATAAATTTTTTCATTCATAGTTTTCACATTTGCCATTGCCCAAGTATCAGTTACATCAGCCAAACTGACACGGTTTGGTTTATTGTATGTCCATGCTTCACATGCTTAAATTTGTTCAATCCCATTTTTTAGCACACTGGCTAACAAACTCTGATTTTCGTTAGTTTCGCTCACTTACTCAGAACATCCCTTTTAGTTGCTCCTCCCGAGCTTAATGTTAATTACGCAATGATGCTGGAATTGATCACTCAATCAAAATTAGTCTCGTCTACTTGGCCGATCTCAACAGGCTAAACTTAGAAGATACAGCAAATCCTTGCTAACTATTTCAAAAAAGAACTGTTCCATACACACAAAATCACAAAACATATCTAAACTACAATCTGCGGCTTCTTTCCATTATTAGCTCCATTGTTAGGTGCTGTTGCGGGACACCTAAGTAACACAGTGTCAGGATTATTTGGTGGAAACAAATAAGCAAACAGTGCATAAATGTACGTAGCTAGTTCCCATGACCATGTGAGAAACAACAACATTTCTAGCTACTAAAAGTGACATGTTAAGTAAATCTCCCTATACAAGACCTTTAACGGGTTTAGATGTAGCTATGCGAGAAGTGCGCTCTAATAATCCTGCAAGTGATTACGAAAAAACCAAGTTGTACACACAAACTTTACAGCATTATTTAGATATACACCAAAACTATGTCAACGAACCGTTGAAAGTGTTAATGTCATCTCTCATCGGAGCTATTGCGGGTGCAGCGTCATTATCCCTGGTGCCATACCTCAGGGGCTGCCCTCTTCCCCTGTTGTGGTGTAAGTCATGTCGACCAGTAGTGCATTGGATGAATATGCAACTTACATACAGTACTACATCATTCAACCCTCAAAGGTCATATCTTTAAATTCCCTTTAAAATATAAAGGAAGACTCCGTTGTTTCCTAACTAAGGGTCCCGGTCAATTCCACGATATGCTCAAATGATAGGTAAAGACGGTGAACCAATTCTTGGCAGTAACATAGTGTAGTTAGTTCATGGTAGGTGTCACTGTAAAGATCATGGTAAATGTCAAAACAAACAGGATCGGACGAGATGTCAGCTTTAATTCTTCACAAGACTACTTTATGTCGGTCCAGTGATAAATGCTTCCACCCCCACGGACACCTTCCATTACAATAGATTCAGCCAACAAAGATAAGCAGCAGCTCGGGCTAATGGGAGGTAAACCTAAGAGGCGACACAAATTCAACCTTTCCTGGTCAGACGAGTTGTATTAATGAAGTTTTACATACACTTTATTACGATGCAGGTTCGATGGGCATCTACAGCGGTACTCCAAGACTATAAAGCAGCCAAAGCTGCTGATTAAAGAATTAGGTTAGCCACAGTGAAACGCTGGCTTGGAGAAGAGCCAAGTTATTCTTTCTTTAAACTGGTTGTCCGTAAATTTGAAAAAAAAGAGGGTTATAGGGTCACAGGTATTATTGATGTGTGGTCTTCAGATTTGGTGGACGTCACTAACCTTGCACCATTGAATGTCGATTTCAATATTTGCTCACTGTTGTTGATGTCTTTTCAAAATCTGTTTGGATGAAACCGATCAAGAGAAACGGGCGATTTGAGTTGTTGCCACTATAGAGAACATTTTAAACAACTCCTACGTTCTCCCCACCCCTTCATTTTTGGTCTGATAATGGCAATGAGTATTTTAATGATACTGTACAGCGGCTGCTACGACAGTACAATATTAAACAGCACAGAACCCAAAACGAGGACATGAGAACATAAAGGCTTCTATTAGCGAATATTTCGTGAGAGTACTGAGCAAACGTCTATCGCATTACCTCCACAAAGACTACACTGGAGATACACTGATGTTATTCCCGACATTGTAAGGCCATACGAGTCTTACCATAGATAGGAGCAATAAAAGCATTCTCAGTAGCCTGGGGTGTGTAGGCTCCTGCTTTTGAAATCTATATTGGGACATACTGCCTTGAGTATGGAGTTATGAATAGGCTCGTATGTGTTGGAAGGCAACATATTTAGTGATTCAGCTCGTGATCATTTTAGAACTGCAGGAAATATTGTTATGAGTGACGTAGGAAGATGATTACAACAACAAGGGAGTAGTGGTCATAAGAGTAAACGTACAACTAGTGCCAAGGTCATATGTTCCAAATTAAACATAAGGTTAACAGTAAAAAAAAAAGAAGAATAACCTCGCCAAATTTTAAAAGTGTCTTGGAGTAAATTTCAACATGGTTTTTCTACCCCCAAATTCGTGCAAATGTCTGTTATCCCAGTTTGATTTATTCTCAGTCAGTCCCGTGCAACTTTCCACACAAAGCCAAAATGTGTAGAATACAGACCTGTAGCCACCATCGGAGTCAACTGGGAGATGGATTTTACGGAGTACAGTTCTGAAGATTATATCGACTTGTCTCAAAGTGTAATACATTAAAAAACAAAAACGAACTTAAGGTTTAACTGATACGAAGTCAAAACAGCAAAGGAACACAAATAAACCTTCCTGTAAGGTTTCAGACACTGCAGTGCTGCTGTACTGTTAGGCCACGTGAAACCTTACTGCTGTATCCAAATGTTTTCACCATTTTTTACTTTTACACATGGTAGATCAGTATTCTACATGGCTAAATGACATCACTGCAAAATTGTTTAAAAACGAATTGTCTTAGTGTACTTAGCACAGCTCTACAGGTAATTCAGGACTTGCGCGAGTCCTTAAAAACCAAGAAATGACCTGAGAAGTAAGAATGAAATTTCATGCCGGAAAAGTGCTTGAAAACCTTGAAAAATGTATATGTGTCATCAGTAGGGTGATGAACAGAAAATAGACTGAAAATTTAGCCAAGAAAGTAGCCAAAGTATCACAAATTAGAAAACAAAAACAAACTCGTTTGATGTTTAAGGTAAAGTTTAACTGATTCGAAGTCAAAACAGCAACTAAACTTTCCTGTAAGGTTTCACATACCGCAGTGTCCTGTACTGTTTAGTCCAATAAAATCGTACAACTAAAATTCAGTCATGAGCATTTCCCCTTCATTCATCACCTGTTTCATTAGTTTATACTGACCATACACCAGAGAAACATTATTTCACAGTTCCTTCGTATCAGAAACTGTTAGTGCTAATTTAACTGTTAGTGCTAGATGCATAATGCTGTAAACCTGATGTAAATACGATTGAATACTAGTTTGGTTCGAAGGAAAATACGAACGTTCGTTAAGACACTGTTTATGATGATCTAAAGTAACGGTGTTAGCTAAAACAGCTTTTTATATCCCTTTTCCAACCTTCTTTACAATATCTTTAGAAGTGAAACAATACAATTCACTCTTAAGCCCAATAAAAGACTGCACAATATTAGAATTACATTCATCTTTAAAAACCTCCAATTGAGCTTTGGTATCGATATAATATAGGTGTTCGTGAGGGTAGAAACTTCTGTCAAAAAAATGTAACGAACGAGCATTATCATCGTAAACATCATCTCTTTTCAATTCATAGAATAAGCTATAATCATGCTTGTGGCACACATTTCTCTTACACAAAACGTATAATGTCCTTTAACTCAATTGCTAGTGCTGTTTCATGCTAGTTTCGTGTTAATATACCATAATTTCATTTTAATTTCGTGTTAGTTTCTTGCTAGCTTCATGTTAGTATTTTGCTAATTTCATATTACTTTCTTGCTAGTTTCATGTTAGTTTTCTGGCTAGAAATTAACATGCAACTAGCAAGAAATTAACATGCAACTAGCAAAATATTACCACGAAACTGGCAAAATATTAACACGAAATTAGCAAGAAACTAATATCAACTTGGCCAAATGATAACAGGAACTAGTAAAAATACAAACATGAAGCTAGCAAGAAACTAACATGAGACTAGGAGGAAAGTAACATGAAATTAGCAATATTCTAACATGAAACTAGCAAGAAACTAACACGAAACTAGCAAGAATCTAACATGAAAGTAGCAAGACACTGACATAAAACTAGCAAGAAACTAGCAAAATATTAACACGGATGGGTGCGCGTCTAAAGAAGAATCAAAATTTTAACACGAAACTATCAAAAAACTAATATGAACTAGTAGTATTGAGGATGATTGGTAACTGAATTTACGCTTTCCCTAACCCCCAAACCAGCAAAAGGCACGTTCCAAAGTTACACTACAGCTGTCTGCTAAATTTCAGCTTCATTCACCGCAATACTAACAAAAATTGGCAAACTGTTAACATGCAGCTGGCAAGAAACTAACATGAAACTAGTAAAATATTAACACGAAACTAGCAATAAACTAACATGAAAATAGGAAAATATTAACACGAAACTAGCAATAAACTAATATCAAATAGCAAAATATTAACAAGAAATTAGCAAAATACTAACATGACGCTAGCAAGAAACTATTATGAAACCAGCAATAAACTGACCAGCGGCGTAGCTAGATCGTGGCAAAGGTGGAATAATGATACCGGCCTCCAACCTCAGGGCGCCCCCAAAAGAAGAAAAAATTTAGATTAAAAAAGGCTCTTCTGTACTATACTAGTTTTATTTTGTCTAAACAGGACGGAAAGATGACCGCTCCACAAGAGTTAAATAAATACAGATGCAAACCTATTTGCCTTTTGGACTTAAATGTCAGATAGCGTGAGCGGGGAATCGAACCTGCGGCTTTTGAAACCAAAGGCTGAGGTCCTACAGCAGAGCTGAAATGTCACTAAGTCCAAACTTTTTTCCAAGTTTATTTTTTCAAAAAAATTGAAGCACTTGATTGGAGTACGAAAAAGTGGTCCCTATTATCACTAGAACAAATTCAGCAAAAAAATAAGAAAAAGTATGGGCCATCCCGTACATTAAGTCGTCTCCCCCCCCCCCCCCACCTAACATAGCTACGCCAATGAAACTGACATGAAACTAGCAAAATATCAATAGGAAATTAACAAGGTACTAATATGAACTTAACAAAATGATAACAAGAGCTAGTAAAAATACAAACATGAAGCTAGCAAGAAACTAAGATGAGACTAGAAGGAAACTAACACGAAACTAGCTAGAATTTAATAAAAGTAACAAGAAACTGACACAAAACTAGCAAAATATTACCACGGATGGGTGCACGTCAAATCGTAAAGAAGAAGCAAAATATTAACACGAAATTAGCAACAAATTAGCATGAAACCAGTAAAATATTAACACGAAACTAGCAAAATATTAACACGAAACTAAAATGAACTAATATTATTGAGATTGATTGGTAACTGAATTTACACTTCCCTTAACCCCAAATCAGCAAGAGGCACGTTCCAAAGTTACACTACAGATGTCTGCTAAATTTTAGCTTTATTCACCATAATACTAACGAGAAATTAGCAAAATGCTAACATCCCGCTAGCAAGAAACTAACATGAAGCTAGCAAGAAACTAACATGAAACTAGCAAAATATTAACATGAAACTAGCAATAAACTAACATGAAATTAGAAGGGAAAAAACATGATGCTTGCTGGTTTCAAGTTAATATTTTGCTAGTTTCATGTTAATATTTTGCTAATTTCATATTAGTATCTTGTTAATTTCCTATTAAGATTTTGCTACCGTCATGTCAGTTTATTGCTAGTTTCATGTTAGTTTCTTCCTAACTTCGTGTTACTATTTTTCTAATTTCATATTAGTTTCTTACTAGTTTCGTGTTAATTTTTTACTGTTTCATGTTAGTTTCTTGCATGTTAGTATTTTGCTAATTTCTTGTTAGTTTATTGCTGGTTTCATGTTAATATTTTACTAGTTTCATGTTAGTTTATTACTAGTTTCGTGTTAGTTTATTACTAGTTTCGTGTTAGTTTCTTGTTAGTTTCTTGCTAGCTGTATGTTAGTATTTTGGTGAATAAAGCTGAAATTTAGTAGTGTAACTTTGGAACGTGCCTTTTGCTGATTTGGCGGTTAGGGGAAGCGTAAATTCAGAGTTACCAATCCTCCAATCTCAATACTTCTAAGTTCATATTAGTTTTTTGCTAGTTTCATGTTAATAGTTTGTTGGTTTCATGTTATTTCTTGTTGGTTTCGTGTTAATATTTTGCTAGTTTCAGGTTAGTTTCTTACTAGTTTTATGTCTGTTTCTTGCTGGTTTCATGTTAGATTCTTACTAGTCTTGTGTTAGTTTCTTGCTAGTTTGTGTCAGTTTCTTATTAGTTTCATTTTAGTTTCTTGCTAGTTTTATACCACTTTCTTGCTATTTTCGTAAAATGCGTTATGTCTAAGGATAAAGTAAAGAAGGTCTCGTTGCAGTGAACCCTTGACTGTTGTACTTTGTTCTTTATTCGTGTTGTTTTTTATAATACATTTAATTTGTTGCCTTACTTCATTCATTTAACAGAAACGGGAAATTAATCGTAAATAAATAACGGTTGCCTAGCAAATAGCGTTCGGCGAGCGAGAAGGTCTCGTTGCATAAACGCGCCCTAACAGCCGGACCTTTGCAATAACACTGTTTGCATCTTGTGCTTAGCGATCGCTCGCCCTGTGGTAGTTGAGTGGGGCGCGCTTTTTCACGGTCGATATTGGAAAATGGTCTTAATTCAAGAATTATGGGACAACTGAACTTGTTTGTTGTTTCACATTAATCAAAAATTTGAAAGTATAATGATCCATTCCTGCTATATGCTTTTTTTTTTTAACCTTTTCTGTATTTAAATTTGTATCGGTTAAAAAGGAAAAAACCTGTCGATATTGATTTGGCTCGGTATTTTTCTCTACGGTAACCATGAATAATGTATCACTTTCGAATTCCCATGGAAAACTAAATAAGTTTTGGGTTGATATATACTGGCATCTATTGACAAATATTGTCTCCAAGTTCTTATAGGTTTACAAGTTTGTCACAGAGTGTCTAGATGGCGCTATTCATTACCTTCCCATGCTTGTACTTGTTCGCGTTTTTTTGTTATCCGAACGCACTTGCTTAGAGATCAGTGGAGTAAGCGCGACACTTCCGCTATAACTTCCGGCCTATTCAAGCTGGCCAGCAAGCAAAGCCAGCCAACTTTGGCGATGTTGTTGTGATTGTCCTTATTAAAAGGTTAGTTTAATAAAATTAACGTTCTTCTTGCATCATATTAAACCAGAGCACGGAGTTGCATGTGGGAGGAAAGAATCCTAATCAATGTGGTGGTGTTCTGTCAGAAAAGGGACGAGTTACGCAATCAAACGTTCAAAACAGAAACTTGACAATACGATTGATCCATGGCAAGAATTCTCTTAATTTTCTTCGTTCAGTGCAGTGTTACTTTCGCAGTGTGAGATTTTACATTGGATTTCATGTGTTGTGGTGGATTGGGCTACTGGACGTCTCCCTATTCCTGTCAGTTGAAACAGCAATAATGTGAGGTTCAGCAGCTGTTTATCGAAGCTGGTGACCTTGCCCAAATGTTTACCTCGGATTGATTAGACGAGGGTTTATTTAAATTAAGTAAAATAGCGATAAGCGTCAAATTGGCATAAGTACGAATTTCGGGTACGAACAGAAATACCCAAAAACAAAACATGTTGATGTGGGAAGAAAACCCATACGGTACCAATGAATATGTAAATCATAAACTACGAACTACCCATGTTCTAAGGGTCTGAAAGACACTGTTGGCTTGGACTAACACCCTTTTTCGAGATGGTTGACTCACGTACGGCTACCTGTCGGCTCGAGTGTGTTCCGACCTTCTGTTGCCGCGATCGCAGCGCCACCGCGAAATCCGTCGGTGGCGTGTCACCTTAGACCACCTCACTCGTGTCACGCGAGTGACGAGAGTTAAATGGGAAAACCGGAGAAAAGCTTCGGAAATAGTTTCGATCTCCCATGACGCACGGTCATACTGCCAGTCTCCTAACAGTATTGGGCAAACGGGCTGTGGTAGTGACTCGTCCATCTCGAAGATAGTAGTTAGTCCAAGGTGAAAGTATGCTGCACTTATGGGAAGTCAAACTTGCATTCCCCCTCCCCCTCCCCCCCCACTAGTTTCTTCCACATTATGTTTGTATGTAGGGGCCGCCACGTTCCTTGCACTACAATGAAGTGCAAAAACCTGTGGATGTCACACTTGTAGACTCTACGCAGTTACTGTTAGAGTCTACGAGACGGATATTTACTTGTTTTAGGCACTCTTAGTGGAAGGAAATGTGGCGTCATACAGGTAGTCTCCTGCAAATGTGGAATGGAACAAACAAACTATACTTATAGTACTGGTTTCAGCTACTAAATTAGTTTCACACATTTCGCCTTGGATGTAAAACTACTCTTTCGAGAAGGACAAGTAACACACAGTCATAATTTCAAAGACAGATGTTGAATGAAGGAGGGGGCCACAGGATGACTTTAACTGCGTTTTCGTTGTACTGCATTTTTACCACAAATTCGGCAGTATTTCTGAGTTTATTTGTCATGGAAGGTTCCGCAGCCTTTTCGGCCCTTCCCTCGGATCCGCTCTTGCATAATGTAAATGGCGCAATCCAGGAACTGGTATTAGATGTTTACAGCCACGAGGGCACCACTTGGGGCTAAATTCACCCTGCGCATGCCCAGACGCGAAATGAATATATCGACGCACAACGTCGAACTGAAACTCCTCAAGTGCGGTGCAAGTTCACATCACACACATGCGCGAAAACCACTTAAAAACTTGTAATTATTGCCTAAAACTTTCTTTTAAATTTCATCCTTAGTGCAGGTGCACAAATGAGTAAAAGATAACTTTCGCGTCAAGGTAAGTTCTATAATCCATTGAGCAACGAAAGAATTTCGAATTCGTGCGAATTCTACCACTCTGGCATACACACCCTGGAGAGAAACCATTTAAAAACCATTGACGTTACTAATTAAACGTTTTAAGTCGTCTCAACACACTTCCTTGGATATAGAAAGTGTTGGAGCCATTTAGAATCAAATGCTTTAGCCTCACGTAAACTTTAGTAGCAAGTTCTAATGAAATTCAAACCAGTGCTGCAATCACCATTGGGGCAGGTGGGAACGCGATCAGGATATCAGCTAGACATGAGTGACCCGTCATTCTCGAAGAGAGTAATTCGCCCAAGATTTAACACTGCTAAATATTTGAGCTGTGCCGAGCCTTGAGTGCCCTTTTGTTTTCAGACTGGCCAAGCCGCTTGCTTTTTAGCGACCATCTGGGCTGGTACGGCATGTTTTGTGAATCCGAACATGTGCCAGGCCTTTTTTGGAGGATTGCCAGGGTTCGTGTAGGTGCTGGAATATGCTTGAAGAAAAATTCAATGCTGGAATATACTGGAAATATTTATATTTTTACTTGAAAATTGTGGTAGTCTCCTTGCACCCTAGCCTAATACAGAGGTGGTGAAAGGGGGAGAGCATTTGCATTGCCTTTCTCCCAGTCCCTCTGATTGGGAAGTAACTTGAAACTTTCGTCGGGAACAACTGGAAGCTTTCCGCAGACAAACGGAGCCTTTCTGGAGGCAAAACGGGAAAAAAAGAAGCTATATTGGCGTCACTAGCTTCTAGAATTAGTCTTTGCACAAAATACTGATGTTTATTCTTTCCTCACACTACTGTAGCTTAAATAGTGGAAGTTTAGGGCGGTTACAGACGGACCACAAAACGCGCCACAATCGCAGATGCAATCTTTGGCATTTGTGGCGTAAAAATTGCAATCAATGGCAGATCAGGTAAAATGTTTGGGATCTAACTGGTGCTTTCACACTCAGTGGCTCGTTTCTGTGTTTGTCGGTAGTTCTCTCTGAAAGGTGCCTTCGATTCCGACGCGGTAGTGGCGTCGTTTTTGCAGCGATTGCCACACGTTTTGTAGTCCATCTGTAACCGCCCTTAGGGAGTTACTGAACCAAATAGATTCTATACGGACAATACAGTACTAGAATCAGTCTAAAAAATAGGCCTAACTCGTTTGATTTTCAGGTGTTGGGCTAGCCTATATTTTGGCCTTTTGGAAGAAAATAGTTAAACGTTACAACACTGTAACTAGGTCACACAGTTCATTGACAACAGCAAGAAATGGTAATAAAAATACAAATTCTGAATACTTAGGAGTCGCTAGAGTACAATGATGTGGGCTATACAACGGATTTTAGGGTATACCGTATACCAATTTCTCCACGATTTGTTGGCTGCTTGCTGTTACCTGCAACTTTTAGTAATTTTTGCTTTCAGTTTTGATTTATGTGTATAAAACAAATAAAATCGTGATTTATTAGGAACTTTTTTAATGTGGCATGAGATGTTTTGTGCGGTTGGAAATAGAGGCCCTCTATACTGTGTGCTTGTTTGTTCTTTTATAGAGCAGCACCAATTGCTGAATCAGCTGCATCGGGAAAGTCCATTCACCAAACTAATTACCCACAGAATTTTATCCAGTATGGTAGTAAGGCACACCGTTTTACTGGACCATAGATATTGTGAAAAAACATGGATGGTATACAGGTATGTGAATTTGTATTTAAATAAGCTATAGTAAGCTTCATCCAGCAGTGATTTGATTGGTGGTAGGGCTGCACAGATACCAACTTTACAAATCCAATACGATCCGGTTTTAAAAAATTTTCCAATACCGATATCCAAAATTGTAACCCCAATTTTACATCAACAGTGTAGTTTTCTGCAAAAGTCCAATAATTATTAAAATAAAAAATTTTAAATAGTAACCCACAGTTACAACACAGCTAGGAAGATAGTCAGTGATTTCCAGAGCAAAACGCCGCCAACTGCATGTCGTAATCTAGAATGGTTCCAGAGTTATCGATATTTCTGCGAAAGTTGCCGATACGATCTGATACCGCAAATATTGGCAACCGATCCAGTGCAGTATCGGTATTGGTGCAGCCTTAGTTGCTGGAGTCCAAAAAATATACGAGGCGATTCCCATCAGTTGCTCCTCCCGAGCTTAATGTTAATTATGCAATGAATCTGGAATTGCTCACTCAGTCACAATTAGTCTCATCTACTTGGCTGATTGTCTACTTAACAGCGCCACATCTAGCATGTGTCTAGTTTAACCAGTAAACTTAGCACATTACTAAAACATACTTCTTTAAAAGAAAAGATAAGATTACTTTATTTCCCTCTTGATTAGACCCTGTGCTCACAATCTGCATTTTGTTTCCAACTCTTGCAATGAAAGACTCATTGAGATTTGTTGTGTTTGTGAGCCGCCTTTTTGCAGTAACAATGTATTCTTACAATTAAGTAATGAAACGATGCACGTATAACACTTAGGATATTAAGACTGTTGGATGACAATACAAACAATGGTTACAATAATAATTATGCATTTACGCACCACTTCAGGGCCACATGCTTCTAGTTACAACCCTCATTTTAGAAAAAGGCACTTCCCCGTACTACTCGTTACCTGTGTGCCAAAATTTAGATATGCAAACTTTGCCTAATGAGTTGTAGACATGACTTTATAGTATTTTATACCCTATGAGAATTAACATGGGAGCCCTGTCCTTCGCTAGCTAGTAGAAGCCAGGAACACAAATCAGCGTTATTGAGGGCACTTTTTCTCCATAAGGAACACTTTACTTTGTTACTTTGTTACTGGACACTTTACTTTGTTACTGAAGACACCTGATTCCAATAATTTGCAAAGATTTCAAAGATTTCTACCACATGGAGAATTTACACCCACAGGCTGAAATCGTGTATGAGCTCGTTACAGTTAAAAGACACTAGTGGCCGCCTTTCCACTTAGCGGTGACACACTGGCACGTTTCTAGATTTATCTGCATGTGAACCTAGTCTCCTTCCCGATATACTGAAAAGAGGCTAAAAACTACTCATAGAGATGTAATGTGGGCTATGCCGTACAACATTTGTTTGTGTGAGTACGTAAAACCTTTGTAGGCCTAACAAATTAGGTTAGTCGACTCCACTAGACAAAAGACGTTTACGACACTCAAGATCAAAGCTGACATGGTTCCAGTTTGATTCTTGCAGTTGGTAGCTGGTACATGTTACAGTTTGCATTTCACTGTATTTCATTGTTGACGACAGGCTTTCTTATCTTTGCAGCTAATCTTAACCGGACTTTTAAAAGGAATAAAGGACTCAATATGTGGGACAATAGTAGTGTTTCATTTGGATCAAATTCAGGCGACGGGCGGTCCACGTACCGTCAAATCTGCAAACCACAAGCCAAAGACTGTAACGGATGAGTGAGTTTTGCATTCTTCATGTACCTGGTTTGGTTATTCATTATGTAGTACACTAAGATGAATTTTCGTGTTTCAGAGAACCACGTGTTTTAAGGAGGATTTTTCAGTGTTGTATGCTCAATGGAGTTGTATTTTGGGTAGGTTTATTAACTTTATTTGACTTGCAAATTGCAAATATACCAAACATGCGAATCTTCTGGTTCATTATGTAGCGAAAAAGACTGTTGTAAGGAGGGTGTTAGCCCCACTGTTTTATATAAACCTTGGAGTATTTTTTAACAATAGCCACCTGCTCCTCCAGGGTGTTTCGTAGGAGATACCCGTCTTAAGAAAGTGGCCACCTCTACTTATCATACCAATACCATTTTAGACAACCCTAGGATTATCCTTAGAGACCCGTGTTTTCCGCGAAAAGTTAATGACTATTTCCGCGATGCTTTCTGCAGCGAAAAAGTAATGATTCTGCGTCCAATTTTTGAAATTCTGCGACTCAAATTAAGTGTAAAATTGAACCCATAATGCATTACTCTTTGGTATTTTGAAAAATGAGGCACCAAGTTGAGTTACTTTCTTCACCTGTGTAGAAATTACAAAATGTGTTCACCTGGTACACATTTTAAAATAACATCCATGCCGTATTAAATCAATTTTTTTTTTCCAAATTTGGCAATTCAGTAAAAAATACCCCAATTCTGCAAGTTTCTGCAAAAAATCCTCGATTCTGCAAATTCCGCGACACTAAGGTTTGTTCATTGAACTCCTGTGGTAACCCAAGCATCAACTACTTGATGGAAATTTAAAAATTCATAATATACGAAGTCGCGGAAATTCTGCAAAATTCTGCAATTGCAGAAAACACGTGTCTCTGATTATCCTGAAAACTCTTTTTAACTGCAATTAAAACTAAGAAAACCGTCTTGCAGGCCGGTACACCATTTCTTCCGCAGCAACCTATTAAACTCGCCTCTCAGCAGAAACTGGATGCTTGAGTTTGAGGGTCCCTGAATATTCAACAGCACAGCCTTCTCTTGGCTGTGATAGTGAATAAGCCAGGGATTCTAGGCTTCTCTGATACAAAGGAAGGACCAAGAGTGGCAGTCACTTGTATGGAAGGCACTACGGACAAAGTCCAAGGTGTACTTAGAAACAATGGTTTTACTTCATACATCAAGAATGCAACGGGCCTGAAGAACGCAACCACCTGATGAAAAAGCATGCCAATTCTGATGCCAAAACAAGAAAAAGAGGTGAACCCAGTGAGCAAGGAGATGAAGCCCTGAAGCATGTTAAGAACACCCGGGATGCCATTTATAGAGTTTCGTGTGGTGGACTGCAATGCCATTCGTTACAACTTCATTTCTGGTGTTAGCCATGTACTGCTTGACCATCGTGCGTGTACCTTTTCTTGTCACGCCTACATAAACAGCATCACAGTCCCCCACACGAAACTCAACACCGAATAAACTGGTAAGGGACTGTGACACCGCACAAGTCCAACTCTAACAATGATTTGATTCTGAGAAGCCTATAATCCCTGGCTGTTCAACAATACAGCCGAGAAAAGGCTGTGCTGATGAATATCCAGGGACCCTTAAACCTAAGCATGCAGTTTTTGCTGAGAAGCGAGTTTAATAGGTTGCTGCGGGAGAAATGGTGTACTGGCCTGCAAGTTACGATCACGACGAAGTGACTGGTGGTGTGGTAGCCTCCAACTCCACAAAAACCAGACCGTCGAAAATTTGCAAGAATATTGGAGCTAAAAATATCTTTTCCTCTTAAATCTAAGCGTACAAGAAGTAAACATGAACTCACATTTTCAAGCTAAGCGATGTGACATTTTTAAAAAGAGTTACGTCTGTTTTGATTAAAAAAATTAATTTATTATTATTTTTTTATTTGCAGTTAAGCATATCTGTGTTTTACAGTATAGTTCTTCCTGGCCTTCGACTGCTGACGGAATTGTTTTTTGGTAAGTAAAGTGAAATCTTAACAGAATTTTGGGCATGTGTAAATTGGTTAAGTATTCCAAAATGGGTGGCATTGAGTGTTCTTTCCTCATCCTTTTTAACATCAGAACATAATTTCAGTGATAGCTTAGGAATGTTACGGTGAATTGTGTATAAATACCCAGGCAAAGCTAACGCCCACCCCGCCTAAATGCTTTTGCAACGATCTATAATGGCCTTATCAAAGAGGACACGGTTCTTTCCTGGACATGCTCACAACCATATTCCGAATATTGTTGAATATTGTGAAATGTCACATCCTGCGTATTGGCTGGCGGCCAGGGGAAAGCTGGCTTTTCCTTACAAAATTAGTGGAGTGTCCCTTAATGTGGTTGAGTTTGAAAAGGATTTGGGAGTGGTCGTCTCTGCGAATGGAAAGCGGGCTAATCCGTGTGCTGCTGTTGCTGTTGCGACTAAGGCTAACCGGGTTTCTCTTGGTCTTTTATGGCGGACACTTTCTACGCGGTCGCCGAATGTGTTGGTGCCAGCTTATAAACCCTTAGTCAGACCTCTGTTGGAATATTGTCTCCTGTCTGGTCCCCTTATCTGTTGGGAGACATTAGCAATGTTGAGGCGGTGCAAAGGAGATTTACGAGGATGTTTTGGAATTTACGGCATTCTGAATACGAGGATCGGCTAGGCTCGCTTGGGTTGGAAACCCTTCCTGGTCGAAGGCATGTTAAATAATTTGAGAACGACTGAAGTTCTTGCTCTGAAATTAACACCATTGGAAAGCTCTCGGAAAAATGGTTCGAATGGTGTATTGGAACATCAAAATGGTCAATTTTTAGCGAAAATATTGCAAAAACCGATATTTGACCAAAACAGTTAGCCTATACCGATAAAGCTAGTATCAGTACCAATACCGATGCCGGTATCGGCCGAGCCTTACAATAAATAAATAATAATAATCCTTATTAAGCTTACAATTACATTGCAATCCTCGAAACTGCCTATAATATTACAAAATACATAGCGAAAGCAATGAATTGATACGGTGTTCAGAAAACCATGAGTCGACATCCACTTTTTGTGACTTATAGTTTGTTTATTTGTTTGCAGGTGGGCCTCATGGTCTTGCTCAATCCATCTGGTCATGGATGAGTCCTATCTTGTCTTGTACATTTGGTGCCCTTTGGGTGCTCCCTTTATTTATACTTAGCAAAATTGTCAATAGTCTTTGGTTTCAGGTAAGAGTGATAGTTCAACACTACTATTTGTGTAGGTGGTCCATAAAAAATGCAACGGTGAAAATTATTCTTAAGTCCAAACTTTTTTTCTAAGTGTTTGAAAAAAAGGTTTATTTATTTTATTTATTTATTTATTTATTTAACTCAGGCCAGATGTAGGCCCACAGTACACCTTACAGGGGTGAGACAGGTGTACTGGGTGACACATTACAAATTACAATGTGCCCGCTGGTGCGCGAAGTGGGTCACAGCCTAAGCAAGTAATTGGGCGATGCCAGGATCCGTAATCGGAAGCCCCAGACGTGATTCCGCCTAAGGGCAGTAAAGGACGGGAGATTGTTTTCCGCCATAATCTGGCTAGCACTATACCATTGTGGTCTTCCATGAAGTCTCCGAGTAGCATTGTTGTAGCATACTCTTAACTTGTCCATCGTGGCTTTATTGTAGTCAGTCCAAAGACAGCATGCAGTGCCAGAGCAAGGCGTTTGAGCGCCCGGGGCCAGTAGCTTATTGAGCGCCACTCTTTGTCGATATTATACAGCAGATTACTTCCCAAATCTACCCAAAAATGAACCCATCACTGTGCCGCAGAGATAATGCCTACACACTGAAAACACACGAAGCTGACATGAAGGGGGGCAGCATGAAACAAAAATATTTTTATACATTTGAAGGAATACAATTTTATTTAGTTTATGACAGAGGTTCCCTCTGGCTTGCAGGAAAACTAACAAGAACATGAATTTGGCAAGAAATATTTAATTTTCGGTCCGGAAGTTGGGCCTGTTCGCAATGAAAATATTAAAATATTAAAAACAGTGGGAGCTGCCATATTGGATGATTTTGGATGGCGGCTGTGTGAAGTCCACAATTTGTAGCAGCTCCCACTTTTTGGAGTGTTTTAACATTTTTTATTGTGAACAAGCTCCAAATACCGGGCCGAAACTTAAGTATTTGTTGCCAAATTCATGTTCTTATGAGTTTTTTTTTGCCAGTCAGAGAACACACCTCTATCATAAACTACTGCTGCAACTCGCAAATGAATTTTTCAAAATCAATTGTATTTAGGCTGGGCTTTATCAAAAGAGCATTTATTAAAGTTCAACTTTTTTGTCAAGTTGTTTTTGGAAGGAGAGGCAGCATTTTCGGCGCCCTTTTTCCGTTCGGCGCCCGGGGCGGACGCCCCCTTCGCCCCCCTCTTGCTCCAGCACTGACAGCATGTGTACAAATTGGTACAATGAGCCCTAAGCAGCCGGTTCTTAACAAACCCACTACAGGTCCCAAACTTAGCTTTCAGGCTATTGCAGTAACACACACAGAGCGGCACTGTCGGCGAATGTCTGAATCATCGCGAAGATCATCACTCAGCATGTGGCCTAGGTATCTGGCACTCTTCACATAGCTAATCGGCTCCTTAGCAAGGAAGACTTTAGGCGGGGTGAAATTTTTCCACCTACTTCCTTTTCGCTTGACAACGAGGCGCACAGATTGGGGTTTAATTTAGTTTTGAAGTGGGGTTTAATTTTTTTTTATTTTTGAAAATCGTTCGGTATAGCCATGATGCGGCATACAGCAACTGAAGTCCCAACTTCTGCCTGAATCAATAATTTCAGCAATTTCATTCATTTATTTTTTCAGGCAGAAGTTGGTACTTAGAAAAACTTCAGTTCATGGCTACACCAACGAAAGTTGAAATATTTTGAAGTTTTTCAAAAATTTTGGAAGATGCAGCCCATTTTTTCAGAGTAAGAATTGGTATTTTGCTTCCAGAAAACTGGTCCCTATTTGCACTTTTTTTTCAAAAAGTTAGAATAAAGTTTGGACTTAACCCTTTGCGCGCCACGATTTGTCTACAAATAAACCATCTCAGACCGTAAATTCCTGGTGATAAGTACAAGCACTGACATCGTCCTCTTGATAAAATTGTTGAAAATTGTCTAACGAATCTTTTTATGTGCAATTTGTTGTGTTTTAATGAAAACAAATGCACCCAATGTTCTGTAGTAAGATTAATAGCACACAGGCTTCAAAAAATTACATGACAAGATCTAAGACGGACAACAAAACCAACACGAGAATTAAATGGACATCATATGACGTTCACGGCCCACGAAGGATTAAGAATAATTTTTCGCGTTACATTTTTTATGTACCACCCTATAATTGTAGCAGTGCCAATAATTACAAACTCAATTTTAGTTGGTAATGATACGGATAGAATTACCTAATTTTAATTTAATATGAGGAATATATTTCAGCCTTGTGTTCAGTGGTTTCAAATAATTTGTTTATCTTTTGTTGGTAGGATATTGCAGATTCTGCATATCGCCATACCCGCGGTAGGCCTAATCTGCTTCCCAGTTTGAGCAAGCTTATTGCTGATACATTGTTTAGCTTGCTAATACAAGCCATGTTTCTAGTTCAGGTAACTATCAACTTATGTATTGTTATTTAAATTTAAAACTAACAAATAAATAGGGGGAAAGGGGTAAAACCTGCCTAATGACTTATGGAAAATTTTGCAATGACTGGTGATGAGGATTAAGGTTATGTTGTATGGGACAAAATGAAGTTTGTTGTGTTACATACACTTACTATTTCTTTTCATACCCTTTGTAAGTGTGGCAACTAAAAATTGTCGACCCAATGTTGAATGTGCCTACTCTTACCGTAATTTTCAAGTTTTAAAACTTCTGCAATTCAAATTATTTTTTTTAATCAAAACAATTTTTTATTAAACCTGTATGTCACTAGAGTTTAAAGCCAATTTTTCCTTTCATATCTGACAATATTTGTTCCAAAAGTATGCTGAATTCCACCAAAAAATAATAATTAAATTTAGCACCACCACAATTCGAGTAGGCTACAGAGTTATTGAAAAATGACATGGAAAAGGCACAGAACGTTGTTTAGATAATTGTACGAACCCTGGTTATTCTTTTGCCGTCAACTTTTGGCTGTCAACTAAAGTCCCTTTCGAAAAGATGGGACTTAAGTTTAGAGTCCTTCTCTTGTGTGGAACTTTTAGCGACTTACGGAAGATAATATTTTTTTGGTTGCGGTCTTGAGTTGATATTGCTCTTCTCGCGGATCAGACATAAGGTTGTTTAAAATTTACGTACACGCGAATGTGGTCCGATTATTTGGTGTACTCATAAGTGTGATAAGTTGCTGTGATGAAGTGTAATGTGTGATGGAATTTGAGAGGTAAAGATGTCAGGTGCATCGCTGCAGTCATTGGAGCTGTCTAGGCTAAGAGCAGATCTTTGGTTGACATTTTCCATTCTTAGCGTGCAAGTGGGTATCAAACTACACTCTGGTGACATTGATGTACTCTGGGGCCATCGTGAAAATTGTTGGTCAGTGTCAACCAAAATTATTTTGTTGTTCTTTGTCTGTTCGTTGTCTGAAGATACTGAAGATACTATTGTTTGATAGTTTGTTGTTTCGGGAGAGTTACGAGTACTGCATATGTTTGTTTTTTCTTTTGTAATCTTAATTGATAGAGATCCTTTACTAACTCATCTACTTTTTGTTTGCAGGGTATGCTAGTTAGTTTATTGCCCATAATGTTTATCGGACAAGGAATCAGTTTGCTTCACATGTGTCTTTTATACTCGCTCTACGCCTTTGAGTACAAGTGGTTCAATATGGGTGAGTATTGCCGTTTGTGTTACTGTAGTCTAATTTCTTATGATGGCTTTAAAGAGTTTCACCAGGGGTCCGGTTTCTTATTTTGCTGCCAGTGCAAATTTGTTCCCAAAGGTTGGTTGCTGTGTGCAAAACCAAAAGGTGCACTTCCAACCGTAGTCTCCTATTTTAGCCATTGATATTCCTCTCATGTATACAGCACCACAATATCGTCCTGCTTTCAGGGATTGTAGAATTCCTCCTTTTTTGGAAAAGTCCTTATTTTCCTACTTTTTTCCCGTTTTTGGACGTCTGGTTCCAGAGTTTTTTAAGTGTTCTGGTTCAAGTTCAGTACCAGCTGCTGAAGATAGGATATGCAGTTTTTTCCCCTTTAATAAGTCATAATTGACCAACTTTCCCTCAACTAAAATTTCTGTGAAAATTTGGTTCATCACCTTGGTGCACTAATGTGTACAATGTAGTTTTTACTTTTTAGTAAGGCTGCACCGATACTTATACTGGATGGGATTGATTGCCGGTATTTAGGGATCGACCGAATCTACTTTTACCAAATCCGAATCGGGTCCGGATAATTTACAAGATTTGGTGAATCGGATCCGGATCCTAACCGAATCCAAAATAAAAACTTTGTTGATTGCTTCAGACCTTTGTATTTTATACAGACTAAATTTTCAGTCTAGCTGAGTAAAGTAGCAAAGTGAGTAAAGTTTAAAGACTCCAGTGCCTATTTTTGCAACTTGTTTATTGGTTTTTCACTTATAACTTCTGAATAGTTTATGCTAGCCATTTGAAATTAGCTCCATTGGAAAGCTGGTGAAAAAACGCTTCGAATGGTATATTGAAACGTTGAAAACGGCCAGAAATTAGCGAAGTTATTGAAAAATCGCCCAGACATTAAAATTTTGCCGAATCCGAATCGAATCCGAACCCTAAAGATCCGGCTTCAGATCCGGTTCGGATTCGGATTCGGTCGATCCCTACCGGTATTTGCGGTATCGGATCAATATTGATACCGGCATCTTTCGCAGAAATATTGATAACTCGGGAACCGTTTGAGATTACGACATGCGGTTCGTGGCATTTTGCTCAGTAAATCATTGATTATCTTTCTAGCTATGTTACTGTGGTTACTATTTTTAAAAAAATTTTAATTTTATAATTATTGGAGAAAACCACACCGTTGATGAAAAATTGGAGATACAATTTTGGATGTCGGTATCGGCTAAATTTTTAAAACCGGTATCAGTGCAGCCGTATAAATGTGGGGAATCCCGAGGTTGAGAAGCAGAGCATGACAGTGTATTTAACGCCGTTCCTTAAATCCCAAAAAAATGTTTACGTATTGCAAGTCTGTATAAGAAATTGGGTTCAATAACTGTATAAATAGTAAAAAAAAAATTAACTCTGCCTGTAAAAAGGCTCGAGAAATTTACCTTTTTAATGTGACCTTAAAAACAGTTACTCGTGTGCAATAAAATTCTCTGCAAAATGATTGCCAAGGACTCATTGAAGAGGTTTATAAAGAGGTTTAACTTGTGTAGTAGAAAACGGTAAAATAGCAGCGGGGAAATTAAACAAAATAATTTTCCCTACAAATACTTGGATTCCAGGCTGAGTTTAGTCCTGTTGACACGGTTAGGAATGAATCCGAGCTAATTCGGCACAAAATAAAGTAAAATACAGAGTTGATTATTTTTCAGGTTGGGAATTACATAGAAGACTGTCTTTTATTGAATCTAATTGGCCTTATTTTGTGGGTTTTGGTTTGCCTCTGGCTGTCCTTACTGCACTTCCTTCATCTTACATTATAAGGTGAGTGAGTAGACTTGACATGTGCGATATTCGAAAAAGACGAGTATGCAACTTGTACTTGAACTCGGCTCGTTGCTTGCATCCATACTCAAAAACTCGAATCTGGGATGCGATAACTTTGCCAATTTTTGGCGGATATTGACGTTTCAGTATACCAAATTCATCTTCTCGATGACAGCTTTGTAGTTGTGTAAATTAACCGCCATAGCTTGAACAATTTTTAAGTTATATCCTTATAACTGGAAAGCCATTTGTACACATTGACCTAGACATAAAGCAGCATTTTAGGTATTATTATTATAATAAATTAAAAAGGCGCACAAACTTGTTCAGTAAATTCCATATATGCAAAATGTACCGTATCCTTGTATGTACGATACTCAACAAAGTCGCCTCATCAGACAAAATCTGACAAATTGCGTTTTTATTTGTATATTTAAATTTAAAAACACACTTTTCATCACGCTGAACAGAAAATTTTTAATTCTATATACCAGACACGTTAGTAGGTAGCAGGTATGAAATATTCTGTTAACTCCGATCGATACTCGACTCGAAGTTATTGTACTCGCACACCCCTAGAGTAGACCTAAAGTAAAGTTTTTTAATGTATGTGGTCGTTTTTGTGCATACAAGTGTGTGCCATTATGAGCTTAGAAGATATATTTTATTTGCAGAACACTTGATTGAAATCCTTTTCATCCTCTAATTAAATCCTTTAAATTAATTCCGTCAACGTTTTTGAAGCTGTCTTGCTAAGTTCAGCAAATGCAGAATCTTTTCGTCATCTGTTTTTAAAAATAACTGAGCCTGTGATCTTATGCTAAAACTGTGTACTCGTTTTGACGTCAAACGCACCAAGACGTTAGTAATTATACTGGCTGGTATAATAATTGTACTCTTCACAAGCTTACGAAGTCATTTTCTGGTAGCGAACTAAAGTTAAGTGTTAACATTGAATTTGTAATTTGTTTTTCAGCGGGTGTGTTTTTTCGATCCTGTTTCCACTATTTATCATCAGTGGTAATGAAGCTCAACCACTAACTGGAACATGGTAAATACATATTTTATTTAAAGGTTCGACAAGCTATTTTAGAAATTCTGATAAGAAAGTACTAGATGGTGGTTTTTTTTAACTGATGAAATGGGGAGACCTAATGACGGAGACCTAATGGGGAGACCTAATATAAGTTTTTAACTTATAAACTAGTAAAAACCGTGGATTTGTGGAGTTCTGATGATAAGCAGTTCTACCTAAGGACATGTAATACCTGCAAATTTTGCAACATTTTCTCAGACGCGTTACAAAAATTATTCTTGACTGGTAGGTAAACAATCACTAACTTAAGCAAAATGGCATGAATTTCCAAAAATAACTCAAAATGGTTTTACTTTTCGTGAAATAAATTTAATGAAAAACAAGCCAGTATAATTGACAGCTAGCTACTGTTATCATCGAAGCAATGCTGTTGTGCTAGCCAACAAAAAAAAAACCACCAGCGAGAAAGTCAGTTTTTGGCAGCACGAGAAACATTTGCACGTCTGGATTAAAATATTTGTAACTCCCTTTAAATACACAGTAGAGTCTTCAATTTCTTTTTAACAGCTCACAATGCTTAGGCGGGGGAGGGTGGAAGGTAGTGGCAAATTTATTACGAATCAATTGCACGTAACATTAACACAATCTAACGTGGATAGCAATTTTGACCAAATTTATTATAGACTGAGGGCACTTTTGTTTTTATATAAACATTTCTTCACTACAAAAAATAAAGCGTAAATGTGTGCAGGTTTTTCATTAAATAAACTTGTGAAGTCTATCAGCGGTGCGTTAATATCTCCACTGGGTAGCTTCATCCGCTCAACAAAGCTAGGGCTATTTTTTTTAGAAATGGGAATAACTCTAAAGTCGTAATTATTTACTTCCATTCAAGTTGTTCTGTCCTTCATATGGGTCCAACAAAATTTTATTTTCCTTAATTCCAGTCATTGACTAAAACATGCGGTGTTCTAATGACGAAGCACTTCAGCATAGGCTTATTCCCTACTAGTTTCGTTTTTATGGAACTCTCCAAAGTCCATATTGTTTGAAAATAAAACACTGTAATATACTGCAAATAACGGCAGCCGATCAAGCGTCACAAGACAAGCCGAATTGCTGCTGTAGCCTGTGCACCGATCTAATGGGGAGCATCAATTTCAGATTTCGCTTGATGGATTATCTCTCTTTTTTTCAATCAAAATTATATTGCCATCTTAGTTAAGTGATTTATATCTAAAAAAGTCCACAGGTTGCTAGTTTACTCCAGTCTAATGCGGCACACAACGTCCCAATTGGCCGCTACGATTTTTGGAAACACATGGGGTCAGCGAGGGATCACAACATAGCTCAGGGAAAAATTAATTATTATTGGCTAGGAACTAGTCATGTGGCAAAAGTGGAAGAAAACTTTAGCAGACACATGCCTTTAGCTAATAAACGCTCCAGGAGCGACTAATACACCATGCGTACTGACATACAGCTCGATAAAGTGGCTCCCATTAATTTTATGGGTCTAGAATGGACGTCTGGCGTGCCTTACTGTTAAATTAACTGGTCCAGCGTGCACAGAATTATAATCGCCCTACGAAACTCAGGTTAATCTTCAGTTTGCCAAAAGATCAATGTAACACTGATGCTCAATAAGGGAATTTAGGCCTTGTGGTTGACAGCGAACGTCGGAATGCCATTCTAAAAGTGCGGCTTGAACTTAGCTCCAAACCTACCTAATAAATTCAGTACCAAGGGAGGTTATATGCAACACAATTTACTAATTGCCTCTTAAGAGTTTCAAGAAGTGTAGGTTTAAAACAAATACAAAACAACCTTAAAACCTTCTACTCTTATATATTTCCCTTATTTAGAAATTGGGAAAATTTTCCAACTAATGGTTTTTGGATAACTAGTTCAGCTAATCATGGTTTCATATTAGAGTGCGCTGGTTCTGCTAAGCTTGATGATTTCATGAATTACTCTTTCCAGTTTTAATGTTTATGGCCTTTCATCTGTGCCTAATTTCTTTATTTTAAATCCACAGTGACTTCCCGCTGCAGCTGTTTTCTCCAGTTGTCTGTCTCTGCAACGTCCTTTTCAACCGAACCATTAATATGAAGCGGCATCCGTCGTCTTCACATAGGGGTTCAGTTCCTTCAGCGCCAAGATAACAATGCTCTACGCAGCTGCATTTAGTTAATCAAAAATTGCCTTTTTTACTGTATTTTTTGCTAACTTGTATTTTTTCATGCAAGTGGTTTTAACATGAACATGAGAACCTATTACAACTGGATGGTCGAGTGCAATTTGTGTGCATATTGAATGATTGTTAATTTGTATCTTTTATTTTGTGTACTAGGCTAAAGCACTTTTCAAGTATTTGCTTAGTTCACTAATTGTGTGCAAGATTGCTACCATAACCTCATTGATGCCTGATAATAAATGATCAAATTCTGAAAGTTCCTGCTGTGCTTGACGTTATTTCTGTTGAACAGGGCGTCCCATTTACTTTTTCTTTATAACACATTAATTTCTAAGGCTCTCTAATGCCCATTTTTTGGGTTTTGATATCATGGAATTGTCCAGTGTCCTGAAACAATGTGTTTGCTCATGTAGAACGTACCAACATCGAGATACTAACATATTGCAGTGTCTGCATTTCACCAATTCGTTCCAATCTTCCTCTACGTCATTGTTTTGGCCATTAGACTTTCAATATCAGCCAGCCACAGTAAGTACCGCTCATGAATTTCATGCCACTTTGAAATTACCAGTTTTGTTCGAGGTTTCGGTGAAATATGAACACGCCGACCGAGCCGTTACTGATTTATTAGTATTGACAGCCTTAAATTCAACAGTTCAATCCTGATTAACGAACACAATATATCCTATTAAAGGTTTGAATTTTGAATTTATTATACGTTGCATTTATCTTTACTGAAGAACATGTTTAAAAATGGCCGCATCATTTTTAGCCGGCTTAATAGAAATTTCGGCTGAATTGTGGCCACCACCGGCTAACTCTAAATTCGGCTGGCTGACGGCTAATTTTCGGCTAAATCGATTGAAATGAAGCAATGACGAAACTAACTGCTTAAGAAAATGACGAAATGGAAGAGGTGGGACATAGGCCTAATGGATTTCTAGATGAATGACAAATGAAAAACAATCCGCGAAGAACCCAGAAATTAAGCAGAGCCACATCACCACTCATTTTTTTAAGTAACCCTTCCACAGCGATGTGTCTGGACTATTATTACTCGAACCTTGAAAACGACTCCGAAAGTTATTGTGCATGCTAATGACCACACAAATACACGGCGCGCAGAAGTTGCTGGCAAAAGAATATGGTTTTGAAAACTAAAAAATACGGCAGTCGAGAGCAATTGTTACAAGTTGCGGCCAATTTCATGACAGTTTTGTTTGATTTTTGTGCAAACATTTTTGTTTGAAAAATATTCGGCGGCTGTTCGGCTGACTCAGAAAAATGCAGCGCGGCGGCTGAGGGGTATAGTTCCCAGAGATGGATAACAAAATTATCA
>JAHWFP010199398.1:0-24766 GCA_023313725.1 Lithobius niger | reverse complement strand
ACTCCCGGAGCATTCCAAAGATGGAAGTTCAGTATACAATTCAACATTATGTTTTCATTGCTGAAACAACGCCGCAATCTGCAACTAAAGGCGTATAGCGTAAGTTTCGTAAACAACTTTCAAACTTCCACGTTCCAACACAAACTACAATAATGCGGCTGGGAAACGAATTATTTTGAACCAAAATGAAGAACATTCAGGTCGTCCAGTGATAGCTCGTGCATCAGTGAATGTGGAGGGATTGTAGAGAGTGTGAGAATATGTCAAGACCGTCGTAACGACGGCGATCGCTAGCTCACAACATTAAAAGAACATCACTGCTAACAATGCTAAGGAAAAGACTCAACCTTTTCCTGCACAAGATTCAAGTACTCTAGGAACCTCAAAAAACAAATAAACAACGACGTTTAAGCGTTTGACGCATAATCTCCAGCAATTGAGACACCGACGATTTGAGGATGTGTTTTGCTCAGACGTGTCGTATTTATTTGAATGGCTTTGTTAACAAACCAAACTTTCGATTTTGGGGGACGGAGAAACCAAATGAACATTATCAGAAACCACTGCACCCATCGCGGGTAACTGTTTTGTGCGCATTGAGCTCTTAAAGAATAACTGGGTTGTAGTTTTTCAAAGACAAGCAAAATGCATTGAATTGAAAAGAGCTCACTTTGCGCATACGCGTACCTCATCGTATTAAAATCAACGTCATGTCAGTAAATTTTGAAGTTTTCTTAACACATCTAACTTATCAGAACGTGAAAATATCAATTAATAAAATATTTATGACTTTTCTTTATCGTCTACATTTTTATTGACCACCCTGTACATTAAAAAAAAAATATTTTAGCTTTTTTTCCCTGAAGTACCACACTCATGTTCGTGTTGATTGTCGCATGTAAAAGGTCCTGGGTCCTGCTAAGGTAAACAGTCCCTAGATAACTTCGCAGTTGAAAAGAACGTTAATTCGGCAATTTCTTTTTTTTTTTGGCTTCAGGGGATCCACAATGGGCCAACACTTCCTCAATCCATCAATCAACCGAATACTTTTTTTTTAAAGGTAGATCACGGTGGATTTCACGCAATACGCTAATTCTGTAATGCAGCAGATACTTGCCAACTTCTATAATGCTTGGAACGTCAACTGACACTGCTGATGCTAAGTGGCATCGGTGCCGCATATTTCAAAGATCCAGAGAACCGACCGTAAACTTCCAGAAGTGCGTAGACCATTAGTCGCAGTTAAGACTCGCTAACAGGCAAACCAGTAATCTAACACTAGAAGCAAAGCAAAGAAGAAACGACATACACAAAGTGCACTTAGAAAAGGGTTTGAAATTTTAACCACAAACCAGGCACTTAGCACACATCTTCTTCCCCTGGTTTCGTTATTCGTTCCCTTTACACTTGGAGCAAAGAGTCGGCTCAGGTCGAGTCAATTTGTTCCGGCTTTTAAGAACTTGTTCCCAGAACGATTTAGGCTGAAATCCTGGTGTATGCATCCGACCCACAAACTTTTTTTTCACCACCCCCTTCCCCCAAGTCCCATTCCCACGCCTTCTTCCAACTTGTTCATTATTTGGCGCGAAAACAAACAAGAAGTGCTTGGAAAAAGCGGCTTACGTCAGCCAGAAATCCGGTCAGAACAGTTGTGCTGATAAAGAAAACCATTCTTTTTTTTAACGCTTTTTTTTTCGGACCTTTTTCTTTTCTTTTGGCCATTACTTTCCGCTCTCAGCAAGGAACTGAGACACCACCAAAGTAGAGGAAAAGAAATGGAACACGTAGACGGCATGGGAAAGGGGCTATCTACTTAGCTCACCCTACAAACTGACCTGAGGTCAGCAAGCAGGTGTGCCGGCTTGTACACTGACTTTTTTCGATAAAACTTTAGCAGAAACTAGTTGTAGTTTCCACAATTTTCTGTAGGTTAAATGAAGACGGATGATAACCTATTTACGTGCCCTTTGGACTTAAATGTCAGACTGCCTGGGCGGGGAATTGAACCTGCGACGTATGAAAAAAAAAATGCCGAAGTCCTACCGCTGAGTCATACCGGTACGGTGAAAAGGAGACGTCGGTAGGCAGCATTTAACACGCACACATATACATATAAACATGCAATTTTCCAATCGTCACTAGACGGACGCTTGCTTGCACGCCACTCACTCACTGAAATCGAAAGGAAAACACAAGAAAGCATGAAATTAGGATTAAAGGGACACCCGGCCTGCCTTATAACATTCCGCCTGCCTTATAACAGCTACGCGCAGGTCACCATCCGCGCATTAACCAGAGCCAAGATCGGCTGGGGTGGTAGCTGCGTTCCTTGCAGCCAGGAACATAGCTGCTGTCTCGGTTGGCTTTGGAAATAGTACACGAAACAGCATAAAGTTAAAGATTGTGCCGTCACAAACCGGAATGATTCTCGTATTTTAACATCACAATTTACAATTTTCTAAGCTGGTGTCTTATAATTATAATTTTGATTCGGCGATCTATTGGAATAATTAATTTCTTAACGCGTTTGTATTTTAGATTTTTGGTTTCATGGTAATTATTAGAAAATTAGTATACGCACACACAGAGATGAAACGTCATGATTATTATAAGCGCGCAAAGCATCATGTAGGTGTAGGATACAGCAAATAAAGTTGACAATTATTCAACAGAAAATCTCCTAGACGCCACCTTTTAAAACGGATTTTTACCAAGGGATTGACTGACGGTAAGGAAATAGACCTGTGGGGTCGTACTTGATGCGGTGGATCGAGAAAAATGGCGCTGGGGGTATATCCCTTTAAACATGATGGAAAGCCAAATGGCCTGGAGAAGGGGGTAAATAAGTACGGATAGAAACCTCATCTTTGCATCCGTATTTATTTAACCTTTCTTCAGCCCATTTGGCTGTCTGTCCTATTTAATTCCTAATGTCATGCTTTATTGTGTGTTCCTTTCGGGTTCACTGGTGCGTGGCACGCAAGCTAGCGTTCCTCCAGTGGCGATTTTTTTTTAATAATTTCTTTGAGCCTTAAGTCAGCCGAAGCAACTTAATGCTTGTATGGCTGAAGCGGCTCAATTTTGAACATTACCAGACTTTTTTTTTAGAGAAGAAGAAATATCTGGGTAAAGGGAGGTGCCAACCCGGGGATTCGATCCGGGAAACCTCCGATCATCGTAGGGGCCGAAAGATTGTCCAGAATTTGCCAGAATAGTTCCCATAGCCACTGAAGGTGCATGGTAGCCTCTCACACTACCCTGGCCGGCAGTCCTGGCGGGGACTTTTGCCAAATTCCTCCAAAGTCCCCTTTCCAGGGGTTCGACCATATCTGCAAACCTCCAGTAACCAGGCCGAGCTCTCTCACAACTCAGCCACGATGACCACCATTGGAAAAGTGTATGTTTATATGTACATGTGTGCGTGTTAAATGCTGCCTACGGACGTTTCCTTTTGGTAGTATCAGTAGGACTCAACGGTAGGACCTTGGCGTTTGGTTTCAAGGGTCGAGGGTTTAATTACCCGCTCAGACAATGAAAAAGACAACGTTAGTAGGTTTGAATCCGTATTTATTTAACCCTTCTCGAGCCCATTTGGCATTCCGTCCTGTTAAATTTCTGTAGGTTAGTACTACTTTCTCCACCTCCGCAGTTGAAAAGGACGTTAATTCGCTAATTTCCCTTTTCTTTACATCAACGTATACAGCTGGATGGTGGGGATTCGATTGAAACAAGATAAGGCGAAATCGAGATGCAAGAGACTTTATACGGACACAAGACCAAGACAATTTTGAAATTTAAATCCCCAGTCTTGCCGGGCATAATGACTATAGAGTGAACACTGAAATATAATTTTATGATTTAAAATCAAGAGACTGCGATAAGACAGTTCTTTTTTTTTTTAGTCCAAAGCACATTTATTTTCAACCTTTCTATGTTCTGTGGGGAATGTGTGGAGAACAGCACGAATTATTCCAATCTTTAAAAAGGGCGATCCTTTCCAAACCAACTAACTATACTGGCCCCTCACTTGTATCCCCTGCAAGGTGGGGGACCGGATTGTTTAAGACTTTTGTTATTAAAAAATAATAACATCCTTTCTGACTATCAGTTCGGTTTCGTTCCAGGCTGCTCTACTGTGTTGCAACTGTTAACTGCTCTGGAGGACTGGACCCAGGTTATCGACGGCACTTTAAAGGTCGACATCATCTTTATCGACTTTGCGAAAGCATTTTAGTCGGTCGTGCTCAACTAGCTCGTGTTAGGTGTTATAAACTCGAGTGTCTCAGTTTGGTGGAACGTTATCGGCCTGGATTGGGAGCTTCCTGACGGATTGCACCCATCATGTTATTATTGGTAGTATATCCTCTCAGGTCCTACCCAGTTCGAGAAGTGTATCGCATGGTTCGATATTGGGTCCTCTGCTGTTTCTGGTATACATTAATGACTCAAACTACAATTCAACGGGAACGTGTTCAAACACGCTGATGATGAGAAGCTGCACGATAATTGTGATATGAGGGGCATCTCTTCCTTTGCCTGATGCTTTATTTGCAGTTCGCGAGTGGTCTGCAGATTGGTAACTGCCTATCGGTCCTAACAAAAGCCCCACTATGCATATTGGCTATGGTAACCCCTCCTTTCAATACTCGTTTTGGGGACTATGTTAAAATCAGTATCTTAAGCCAAAGACCTTGATGTTTGGCTTAGCTGTGACTTGAATTTTCCCGCCAATGCACACAGATTGTAACTTTGAAGCCCAACTATTGGCTATTTTTAGGTGCTGTTTCTGTTCTGGAAACAACAATACCTTGGTCTGGGCTTACCAGGTTTACGTCCGAACGATTTTGGATTATGCTAGTGCTGTTTGGTAGCTGCACTTGGTGCAAGGTATAGACACGATTGAGCGTGTAGAATGGCGCTTCACAAAACCACTGAGTGACGTTGGGTATGGTGAGTGGCTTGCCATGTTAGCCTCGGGTCGTTTGAGGTGAGAAGACCCTCCAGGACCAAGCTCCGAGCTACTCCATTCTTCATGGTCGGATTGCTAAGGAACCATCGAAATTCTTTTCCTTCCTAAAATACCCCAAAACTAAAGGTTACAAACTTTTAATTGAAAATTACCACGCCTATAGGCTTAACTGCCGAAAGTTCTTTTTCTCTAACCGTGTGGTATACATGTCTAGAACAGCCTCTAAGCAGTTGTCATCAATGCCCCATCCATCGCCTCTTTTAGCAGTCTTCTACAATGCAAGTTGTCTGGATTTTTGCGCCGATAACGTTCATTTTATATCCTAGCATTACTTCTTGCCAAATTTCTTTTCCTCGTTCGTTATCTTTGTGGTCGTGGCAGTGGCTTGTCTTTTTTTCGTACCACCCGCCTTTGCTGAAAAATCTATTGTCATTAGTCATTTCTCATTATATTACTTGACTGCTTAAAGTAAATTTTATTCGGATCATCTGTAGGTACTACCTGTTGGCGCAGGTGCGACAGTCTTTAGCATTGCACTGACATTTTCCAATCTTGGGTTTTTTTTTCACACCCCTCATTCATTACCTCTGAATGATTTCAGTTTCCATCTCATTCATATTTTCTTCAGACGGAAAAAATTGAAGATCAACGTGTGGGAAGGAACGAAGGAAGCGTGACAGGAAGGAAATATGATAGGAAGGATGCGTCAACACATTGTTTATTTGCCAACACCATACAGATTAGATTAGATTAAATTAGATTAGATTAGATAGATGACGGTGCAAAGCCAAGGCTTATGAAGCACCCAACCCCCAAAAAAGCTCAAAACAAATCAGTGCTTCCAAAAGTTAAGTCAAGCCTTGAAGCTGCTAAGAGATAAAGCCCAAACAATGTACTCCGGGAGGGAGTTCCATGGACAAACAGTCCTTTCAGTGAAGAAGAATTACCGGCAGTTAAGTCTCGAAACAAAACCCTGCGTATTGCGTTTCCTCACAAGGACAGTCTTTAATGCAGACTGCTTGCTTCGTTAACCCTTTACCTTGTGATTTCTTTCTTTATTGAAAACCCTGCAATTTAAAGCTCTGTCCTCGGTTACTGTTGAAATTACGAGTAAAAAAATGGAAGGGTTATTAGAGAAGGAACCCGACGCTGAGTAACTGATAGGTAAGGATTAGATCACCCCTATCAAACCCCTATTCAACTAAGTGAAGGAGTATTCAGCTGTTTGATCGTTCATTGTACGGAAGGTGACGAATATAGAGGAACACCAACCACTTCGTGAGTTTACGTTGGCAAGTTTCAAGTTTGTCGAAGTGCGCAGCATAAAAAGGTGCTAATTTGCAAGCGGTAATCAGATGAAGAGCTACAAAAACTTAAGAGGGGGGAGCGAAAGGGTCAGAAGAACAACAGCTAAAGAGCCACAGAAAATGAACATAAATAAATAGACATAAATAGCTGTAAATAATATCAAGAATTTATAGGGCTTGGGAGAATTTGTAACTCTAAAAAGTCCCTATTGAAACACGTTAGATTCGTCCCCATTAGTTCAGTCCGAGTTTTCAGAGGGCGCCACGTGTTCTATCTGGTAATTTGCTCATTTTTCAACCCAAATCTAAAGTAAATTAAATTACAACTAAGCTAGGCTAAATAATAATTAAATATAAACTAGTATCGTTTAGTTTAGTTTAATTTTAGGCTAAAACTGAATAGAAATTCCCACATAAAACACGTGGCGCCCTCTATAAACTAAGACGGAACTAATGTGAATGTATCTAATGCGTTTCAGTATGGGTCTCAGTCACAAATTCTCCTCCCCAACCCTATAAATTCTTGATAACATTAAGGAAAATTGGAAATTAGCCATCAGCGAAAATTATACACTAATTATACATCAGTGTATAATTTTCGCTGATGGCTAATTTCCACTGAATACATGGTCAACGTGTGTTTTATCTATAATTTTTACAGATTTTTTTGAATAGTTGTTTAATTAAGCTCGTTATTACAGATAACATAGTTTTAACTCGTTGCCATCTCACTATTAAAAGAACTGTTGGGAAAAAATTAATAATTAGCAATATCAGTTTTGCTCCATAATAAAAATTATAGGAAGTCGAGACATTCCAAAACTCCACGAGACTTTTCGAGACGTTTCGAGACAAGATCGAGTGAGAGGTAACGAGAGGACTGAAAACGAGGTATGAGGCTGAAAAGTTGTGACAGGGTCAAAATCAGTGTATGTCTTATCTCGTCTTATTCAAGAATGACCGGAATGCATTGAATTTTATTTTTGTTGAATTAGAGTCACACTGATAAATGGAGTTCACAACCCAGGAGTTTAAGCCTAATCAAAAAGGAAGCCCTCAAGTGCCAGTAAGAGTTTATATTTTTTTTCCTTTTTAATTACATTTAATTAAGTGTCCTAATGTCAAGACTTTTAATTCTAGACATTCGGAACAGCTGTTTTGGAATTGGACGTAGAGCCTCAAGATGGTTGTTACACTAGCTGAAAATGTGTAGAGAGATGTCAGCCCCCCCCCCAAAAAAAAAATCAACTTAAATTCTGAAATCAACGCTTTTGATCAATTCACCCTTTTCTCTCGTTCAAGTTACCGAAAACATGGTGGACTAAAGCCAGAAAACACGTAGGGGGGTTGAAGTTTGTTGATGAAATAAAATCGCTATACAAGGTGACGTTTCGCTTAGTCCTCCTCAGACCGGGCGACCGAACCGACGACTCGGTGACCATCGACTCCTCTGACCTGGAAACCCAACCCAAGACTGCATTATGTCAAAAGCAGTTATAGGCTTTTCGGCACGCTTAGCTCCGCAAGCAATCCCATGACGGGTGTTTGGTTACAGCCTATCATTATTCGCGTAACAATTGACCTAAGAATACCGCTTGTAAATAAATAAAGAATAAATCACAAGGTAAAGGGTAAACGAAGCAAACAGTTTACATTAAAGACTGGCCTTGTGAGGATATAAGATACACTAATGTGAGAAAGAAAGAAAGAAAGAAAGAAAGAAGAGGCAAATGCCCCGACCAACACGAACTAAACACGAACTTTTCTTTTATCATCAGACAGGAACTATAGATTTGCTTGACCACTAATGGCTCTTCAACTCGTCCATAGATGTTGTCACTTGCTTTTCGAACTTTTTGCTTAATATTACTCCTTTATACGCTGACTCTTTAAAATATGTACTTACCCGAGATCGAAAGGACAGGTTAAGTCAAGGAGTTGATTCAAGAAGTAAAAACATCTGATCTATAGTCTGTTCCACATTATGTTTGCAGGAAACTGAGCGTATGTCGCCACGTTTCCTTTCACTAACGAGTGCAAACACTTGTAAATATCCCACTCGTAGACTCTAACAATAACCGTGCAGAGTCTACAAGTGTGATATTCACATGTTTTTGCACTATAGTGCAAGGAAACGTGACGTCACAGACGGTTTCCTGCGAACATAATGTGGAACAAGACTATAACAGGTGAGAAGCCGCACAACTCAAACACAAGAAACAGAGTATTGATGCGTGCTATCAAGCAGAAAGAACGTATCCTGAGCCACAGTAAACAAGATACGCTAACACTAAACTATTTCCAACCAAATTTAAAAGATCATCAGAATACTTGCCAATACATGAAAGATATAAAATAAAATTTTAAAACAAATGGACAGCTCACGCCAGAAAGTAAACTGGAGGTCAGTGTTGCCAGATACCCAGATATGTCTGGATTTCTCCAGACTTTTTGACAGTGTCCCAGACATCCAGACTTTTGCTTAAAATCTCCTAAAATCTCCAGACTCTTAACTGAGCTGCAATTATTTGGTATGTATGAAGAATTTTGGTTTGAATGTTGCTAACTATTGTGTACGCCAGTGACGTTGTTTTGCATTTGCGCAGACTGCTCTGCTGGTAAGTGTTGAAGTGTATGACTAGTGGCGCCACGTACAGCAGAATCGGACATTCTCATGCTACTTACAAATAACCAGGGCCGGATTAACCAATGGGCAAAGTGGGCACGTGCCCAGGGCATCACTATTATTAGGGGCATCACCGCAGCTTGCAGATGAGTTTGTACAATTCGCAAGCTTTTACATGTTTCAAGTTGAGGCTTACAATAAAAAAAAAAATCCCCCAACTCTTCATGATGTGCTTCAAGTTATCAACTATAACGAAGTAAGGTCGTCACTTCCCAACGTAAATATAGCTATTCGCATTGTCTTGACAATTCCTGTAAGCAACGCTCAGGGTAGCTATAATTTTCTAGAAAGTAATAAAAAAAATGAACTGAGGACAAATATCCGCTGCCCCGATTACAATCTGTCTCTGACGGCAATTCAAAGTGTGTTGGTTTGAGAAATAAAATTTTGCTGAAGTCTTTTACACATTTTCAAGACTAAAGTGTAGAAAATTTTACCGAACATAGAATGACATCATGAAAGTGAAGTGATGGTGGGGTGTAGGGTCAGGAGTACGTTATTTGAATCATTCGTTTAATTAATCTTAGTTACACACCGAAATGACACCGACTTTAGTATCTAAGTAAAATTAATTAAAACTAAACCTAATGATTCAAATATCACGCCACTTCTGTTTCTTAGGATTTAAACACACGTTTTGAAAAATGAAAGTTGGGAAAGGGGCGGGGGGGGGGGGGGATAATGAAACAGCAGTGCCCAGGGCATCACAAGCGATTAATCCGGCCCTGCAAATAACGCTACGCGACATTAGCGATGTCGATACCAGCCTTTTTTTAAATTAAAAAATGAAAGGTTTTTATTTATTTGGTTTCACACAAAAAAAAAAAAAGGTTCGTCTTCAGGGTCAAAATTTAGAGCTTTATACCACCAAAATTGTGAAATTAGCGCATTGGTAAGAATCTCCAGACTTTTTGGATGAAATCCAAACTTTTTGGGGTTGTTTTCCCAGACAAACTGTACTTCCTATATCTGGCAACACAGGTGAAGATGACAGAAAGTACTGCAACATATACGAGGGAGGTATAAAGACGGGAAAGCCAAAGGCTCACAAGAAATAACTAAATACAGATGCAAACCTATTTACGTTGCCTTTTGGACGACTGCCTGAGCAGGGAATCGAACCCAGGACCTTTGAAACCAAAGGCCAAGGTCCTACCGCTGAGCCAGGCCGTGTCAGCTAGACCGTGTGAGCAAGGCCGTGTCAGTCTGGCTCAGCGGTAGGACCTTGGTCTTTGGTTTCAAAGGTCCTGGGTTCGATTCCCCGCTCAGGCAGTCTGACATATAAGTCCAAAAGGCAACGCAAATAGGTTTGCATCTGTATTTAGTTACGAGGGAAGTGCTAGCGGCCGAAATTTTTAACTACCAAGTAAAAATTTTGTGCTTTGGCTTAGGTCCTTAATGCGATGCTCCCTAAAAATGTGGTTTCAGTCTTATTCAGTGTTATCTTGTCGAGTGTGGCTTAAGCTCATTTTTTATTTCGGCTTGACAATGGGACATAATCTGTTTCTTGTGTTTGAATAATTGTGCCTCTTGCTAGCTTATGCTTACCTGAAGGAGCTGAATTCACATGTCATAGTTATGAATAAGGCAAAAAAAAAATTTTAAAAATAACTTAGATTCGGCAAGCCTTTACTCTAGCCTTATATTTACTGAGACGACGTGACTGGGATTCGTATCATAATCTCCAGATCATAAATCAGATCTGAGCCACCTTTCCAAGGTCTATTACGCGCACCCAAATTTCTGCCATTATGCCAATTTTTTAAAACGTTTTTAACATTCTAATCATGCTCCAATATACTGTTTTAATCGTATCAAAGAGACCTTTCTGTTCGCGTATGAACCAAACTGAACGTTATTTATTTTCAAATAATAAATTGACAAACAATGTTATAACCAATGCAAATGTTTTTCATTTTATTGTTTGGAAATAAATCCAAAACGGGAATATTTTTTTTGAGGAGGGAGGGGGCATTGAACGACATGTAGCAACCGACTTAAAAAAAGAATTAACCGGCCCTAATTGCGACAATCGTGTAGATAAATTTCATAGACCGCTAAAAGTTAACTAAGTGGTTTTCAGGAGCGCGCGCATTATTTGTTTTCTTGGCTGATGAAACGTTTTTTATGCCATTGTCTAAAAAAAAAAATTCCATCACGCATCAGCACTTTCACCAAACAAATTCCTGGAGCCGTAGACCGTATGAGCCCTTTGCTTCATTCGCACGAGTGCCTCGAAACAAATCTAAGAGCTATTATTTATTCCCTGTCATGTCACAACCACAAACTTGAATCTAAAGGAAGACTTTCATGAAATGTGCTACATTTGCACGCCGTGCCTTGCTGAACCTCACATTAAAACATAGGTATTTTACTTCATAACAAAATGTAAGCTTTTTTTTTGGTTTGGTAAAAAAAACCTTCGCCAGCATCTGAAAAATCTTGCAAAAAGTAAAAACAAAAATACACTGCCCGCTCGCATCAATTTTTTAAGCACCAATCCTGAGAACCACTTAATTAATTTTTAGCGGCCTAATCGCCCAATTCTACAACAACCGGATCGGTTTCGAACCAATGATAATAATTGGCAGCCACCACACATTCATCAGAATCTGGGAGTGAGGGTTGCTAAATAGAAACAGTCAGTGTCTTCGTCCTGGGACTGTGATGCAGGTCACGTATCTTCCGCTTTTCGGCTGGACTCCTGGGCGCAGTAAAGGAAAGGCAAATTATTCTCCTCCGCCGAGTTTGCCGAATTTCCACGGTAAAATCAGCCCGAGGAACAAAGCGCGGATTAGAGTGTGCGGAAGAAGGAAGGCTAGTGAAATGACTCCCTTAATCCCATAAACTTCTCGAGCTAATCTAAAATCCTGGTATTGGCGAAATTCGAGAGCCAAATTGGGTTGCCCTTAGCCGTGGGAAGGTCAAACTTTGGACGTCAAAAGTTTATGTCCCCAAAGTGGGTAGGAGTTGTGGCCAGGTTCTCGCTTTTGGAATGAGGTTCGATTTCAGCCTCTTCGCCTACATTTCCAATGACACGATGTTCTTCGTATTTTTGCACCCATTGAAAGTTTTTACCCGTTAATACAAATAGAATTCTGTAATTTCGTTACAGTTATAGTGAAACCTCTTCATTATCGCTTTGGAATACTGAAGTGGTTATGACTTATTGTTTTTACCTGTGAGGTGAAGTTGCCACACATTAAAGGAATAATTTCCTTTCTACGCTGAATTCCTTCTAAGGACGGGAAAGCCAAAGGCTCACAAGAAATAACTAAATACAGATGCAAACCTATTTACGTTGCCTTTTGGGCTTATATGTCAGACTGCCTGAGCGGTCCCTCCAGTGGCGATTGGAAAGTGTTTGTTTATATGTACATATGCACGTGTTAAATGCTGCCTATGGACGTTTCCTTTTGGCCGTGTCAATCTGGCTCAGCGGTAGAACCTCGGTCATGGGTTCGATTCCCCGCTCAGGCAGTCTGACATATAAGTCCAAAAGGCAACGTAAATAGGTTTGCATCTGTATTTACTGAATTCCTTCTCTTCTACACTGAATTCCTAAAAAAACTTTAATTTACTTACAGGACCGTAGCTGGAACGTCATTATACTCACAGCTGAAACCAACCTTGCCAAGTATTCTAGTGAAAATGGTTTCCAGCAAAATACAGAAATAATTTCCCCGAGCTTTCAGGCTTTACAGAGTAGTTGAAGTCAATTTCCAAACTACGTATCAACATTTTAGAAAGGAAACCTTTTCACCTATTTTTCTAGTTTTTCTTGATAGGGCTCTCACAATGCAAATGCCTAGCCTGTTTTATTGTGTACGCGGTTTATCTTGAGTCCTGCAGATATTTTACGAGAGGCTACGTTTTCCTGGAGGGGGCGGCATTAATCGACGGCCGCCATTGTTTTTGTAACCATCTCGGATATCAACAAGGCACTCTGCTACCAAAAACATACAATTGATTATCTGTGTCGATCTGGGGCGAACTCAAGATAAGCCACGAACACTATAGGTATCAATACAGAAGCATAAGGGCTCGTTTGCGCAATGACTCGTCTTTGCATTCTCGCAGCTAGAATTTCATTAAACCTCTGATTAAACTATTGCACAAAAACCTTGCACAAAAAGTAACAGCCTGTATAGGCTTATTTGGCTGGATGATTTGTAATATGCGGCGTTATAATTTGTAGGTAAACTACTATAGTAATTAGATAAAAGCCATTTTTTTTTATTCGGGAAGCCTCAAGTCATAGTGCTCGTACATTCTTTAGAAACACAAAATAAAGCAAATGTGAATACTGAAACCGAACGTACCGTTCCCTGAAAATTCCGTGAATAATGACAGAGACTAGATAAATACGACCTATAGTATAGAGTAGAACACAAAGGACTGTTCTCCTATTAAAACTTCATCTTATTTGAAAACCGTATCACTGTCGTGGAATTTAAATTCATTTAGAAACAATCCTACTTGGTTTTGCATCTAATTTTAGCAAACGAAGAACGTCTTTGAATTGCTCTTTCTTGGGCACCTGGCCTTACAGTTAGAGCCCTTCAAAACAGCCTATAGTATCGCGCCGACCCAGAGCCTCCTACAGTAAAGGCCGAAACAGCTTTGCCTTTCACAATACTACACAAAAAGGTGACAGAAACAGCAACGCGACTGATTTGCTAGGTGTCGCCATCGGTTGGCAGGCTTTGGAAACCTCGTTAGTTAGTTTGCAACTTTGCCGATTGGTGTGGAGATGGCACCACCTACCAAAGCTTTTTTTCTGACTTTGTGGTACATTTTAGTTGCCTTTTTCCGCATGTTCTGTTATGTTCTGGCTTTACTGTAGGAGAGTGGCCGAATAAGCACCCATCGGAGCCGACGTAAGCCTTGCGGGCGGAAAACCTGAAATAAAAAATGGCGACTTCGATAGTGTCATTCAATCATGGCAATAGCGACAACCTTCGGAAATTGACGACTCGTGTGCGGGCGGGCAGTATTTGAAGTTGAAGGACGTATTCTGTGTTCGATTCAAACCAGTTTTCAGTTCGTTACCAGAAATTTTACACACGGATGAAGAAGACCATGCGTTATTTTAAGCTCTACTCGTAGTTGCAACCCAGCCGTCTGAAAACCGAAGGATGGATTAACCCCTCGTTACATGAATTAATTTCTGGTGTTTTTTTTTTGTTTTCGTCGCTTTGCTCAGGGTTCCCCCCGGGGGGTTTTTGCAAACGTCGTGGTGTGAATTGGGACTTAAGTTTTGACCGGTACGTGGTGTGTTGCTCCCTAGCAATACCGCGCAACTTCGGGTTAAAGAAGAAACCTTGATCACCCAGTTCCGATATGACTTAAAATTACGCTAACCTCTCTTAATCTGACCTACCATTTTTGCTGAATAAAGTAAGTATTCTTATGGTGATCATTTTTTTTAGTGACCAACTATGGCCACGCTCTGGAATATGGACTTGGGCAATGACGCCATGGATTCGGTTCATTGACGACTGCACCCTCTGACGGTAATCGTTGAAAGTAGGCACTAATTTCAACCAAATGTTTACTGCCTGCCAATAAGCGCTAAACTGCCAGTAACTTTATGAATTTGACTGCATGCTACCCCTGACACTGTCCAAATGAGTAACTCAAATTACAAATCGGCAATCACAAAAGTGTGTAATCCACAGATGCAGGATCATCTTGTAAAAGTAAAAATATCACTAACGGTTTTTCACGAAAATTAATTTAAAAGTTTCGGACGGTGCAATAGTTCAATTTTCTAATACTGGAAATAGCAGCTTTTCATTTATTTTTTTATTTTGGGCAGTTTCCACTTCGTTTTTTCGTTAGGATTCGCAAGTGAACACTGCTACCTTATCCTCGACCAATCATTGTAACTTACAATCTTTTTCTCATAAAAATTTTATTAGGAACACGCTCCGTTCACTCGCGTCCAGCTCGCCAGAACTCGCGATAAAAACGTGAGGAGTCATCTGTAGAAACGCGGGACCATTTAGTGTTGTGGCCGTTTGAATTTCTGGACAAATCCAAGATGGCGGGGATGTGTGTCTATTCCCGGAAGGCTCTTTGAAGACGCATCTCTGTGTACCAACACAGTAAACACGCCGAGTTGTGGACTAAGAGTACACAGTTTGTGTAGTGGCAGTAAACATGCTTTGTGCAGAAGAAGGTGTTCTGTTGCTACACAAACTGTGTACTGCTATAGTACACAACTCGTGTGCTGGTACACAGCGATGTCTACTGTCAGAACATTACCTGGCAATACGACGAGCCGTGTGTGCTTGGGGGTTACAGTTCATAAATATCCCAATAAGAAACTTTATCCAGCAACAGTTCTGCAGAGGGTGAATGCCTGTCAACATATTTCAGTTATTCACAGCAGACTACATTTTATCGTTACAAAAGTGTAGCGTTTGCTTTCATCAGTTAACGCTATAATGGTGACAAATTTGCGAAACTACAAAAACAGTTTCCAGGCTTTTGTACGTGGCTTGCAGCCTTAGCCATGGCACCAGAAGGAGAGAGGGACAATTTTGCTAGGTAATTCCCAGGAAATCGGAAATTCATACGTTCTTTTGCATGCCACAATCGACATGAGCACGAGACATCACAGGGCCCTTCTCTTCCCAAAAATGCCAGGGATGGCAGAGTTATCGGAGAACGAAGTGTATAGCTAATGCTGATTTTACACTACAAAATTCGTTGCACGCCTAGCCCGCGCTGGCCCAGATTTAAGAGCCAGCCATTTCGGACTTCCTATTTAAAAATTCTTAGCGGCTGTGTTTACCCCCTCTATACCAGGCTGATGTAGCCCTTATCCCACAGCAAAAGTATTATGTATATAGGGGAGGACACAAGGAAGACAGTGTCTTTTGTGCAGGGAGAAGGAGTACACGTGCGAAAGCAATCCTCATAACAAGGCACGTATCCATGGCTCGCTTCAGCTGGTAAAAAAAACAACCGACCAAGTTCTCCCAGAAACAAGCACCCGACACACGCTGTCCCGAGAACAATTTAGGAGTGTGAAACGGAGGCACAAACCCAGCACGAGACGAATTCAGTAAGTGCGCAATGAGTTATTTAACCCAAGTGCACTAGTTGTTGACCCAAGTCAGAAGTAGTAGCTAACTAAACTGTAAACAACCCCATTCCACTTTAAACAATCATCATAAACATGATGGATGAGGCACGGTGACAGCAGTTACGACTGTGCTATTTACACTTTCAAGTATTTTCCACGTACGACTATGTTTCATAATAATTATTATGACGTCACGCTTATAGGTTTGCCGGATGACGTTCTTCCCGTAAACGGACAGCCATCACGGGATTCATGCTAATCAAAAAATAAATAAAAAACACAACTTTACTAAATATGTACACCACAATGTAATACAATATTTTAGATTTAGACTGACGGATAGAGATCAGGAGGATGTACTAACTCTCAGTAGTCAAAATGAATTGAAAATGCAAAACCATCGCGTGCTGAAGAAGACTTTTGTATATAAATTTTCACTAATCTTTACGTTAGTTTTATGGCTTACGTTGCAGATAGGAAGACTAGCCATTTTGAGGTGGGATGGGGGGGGGGGGTATTGTCTGATTTATTACGTGGAAGTTGTCGTTTCCGCAGAACGCCGATGGCGGCAAAGCACTAATGGCATTCACTTACGAGGAAAACCTGAGAGATTCGACAAATCAAGTGCTTGAAACTCCGTTTCTGCGAAAACATGTGCCAACTATAATACTGAATGCCCACCCCTACCCCCTTCCTCTCCGTCTCTCCCTCCGTCGGCTTTGGTCGAAGAAAACGACGACGGGTTTCCGCGAAGAAAGGAAAGTGCTTATTGGCTAATTCCAAAGTGTAAGATTCTGCTTGAAGGCAGTTCTAATGACTGTGGCTGTGGCATGCGAACGCGACTAACGGGAACAACCAAACTATTGATTTTGTTCAACGGCCCTATATTTAGCCGGACATGAGAACGGCGCTCGTGAGCTAAAGGCAAGAAAGATGTATTCCGGCAGGCCACATGCTTTAATTAATGACATGTCACGGATACAGGAAAACTATCATTTGTAAGCATGCTTGTGCAAGCAGCTGCGCTAAGGATTTGTTCCGACAGCAGGGTCGCCATAAGGCTGGAATTGGTACTAAAGCATGTAGTCATCAGTATGACGAGATGAATTGTAAAAATTATCCGTTGTTTCAGTTTTCAGGGGGGGGGGGGTGCCGGGAAATCTATTGACTTCGTTGACAATTTGGTTTTCCAACCTTGCTAAATACTAAAACATGGAACAAAAAAGGAAATGAATTCGTTGCAAACGAGAACGTGGTTATTACCCATCCAGAGGCCAACAACTCAAACTGGTCATATGAAAATTGTGCGCATTTGGTTCCTTTCACTCCAATACATAAACCAGGGGAGAGTACCTCAGAATGCACTTCTACACCAGTGGTTTTCAACCTTTTGGGGTTTGCGGGACCCTTCGATGTTTTCGATAAGTCCGCGTCACCCATATGGTTGCCCATTGTTGTATGTGTTTCTCAGGCCGTTGGAGGAGGGAGGGGAAGAGTGGGAAAATGAGTAAACGTATACGCATATTCCAATTAATTAGTATTACCGGCATGTGAGATTTATGGGATGCTGCGACGATCAGTACAACCGAAGCATGGATGGTGTGCCAGAAATGTGAAGATGGCAGACTCGAGAAATTAACTCAAGCACGCCAAGGTCTTCTGAGATGAAAGCTACATTGGCTCGTTTCCCGGCTTCTCACCAGCATGACTACTACAACGAGTGAACTTTAAACTTTGTGTTTGAGAAAATTAAGATTGTTATATTTTTATGCAACAGTCTCGCGGCACCCCTGGTCGTCCTTCACGTAACCCCAAGGTGTCAAGAAAGGGTTCACACAAAGTACATCGAAGACTGGCTAACACACAGTGCCTACTAACTGTGTTAATGAAATGCTAAAAATTCCGGTGAACCAATAATTCACCCACACTTTCAGGAAACGAGAAGAAGAAGCATTATCGTTATTACGAATTAGTATATAGAATGGTTTGCGTTACCATCCCATGTAAAAGCTAAAATGTCCGTTGCCCATTTCACTTGCCGTCCAATATCTATATATACTATAACACGCTTAGGTTGGGCAAGCAAATTCATCATTATTATGCACGGGAGGGGAAGCAGGGATGGGGATATTCAGACCACACAATAGGGGAATCCGCATCCAGGGGGAGGGGGGGGGGCAGGCGGTTCGGGACGGGAAAGGGGTTACCAGGGGGGGAATGGGGGAAATCTGACCAGACTATGGCAGAATGTAAGTGGTAGGCCGCAGGGGAGTCCGGAGAAGGAGGCAGGTGGCAGTCGGCCCCCTTTTTATTCCATACTGCCCACTACAGTATTTGCTCAGGTATGCGAACTGGCTAGACCGGCGTATGTTACGTCGGGGGTACAGCTAGTTACAAATAAAAGCCAAAGCCGCCGAAAGAGAACTGCGAACAAACCACCTTTTAAAACAAAGACTTGCACTGAATGTGCGAGCGAAATTCAGTGCGTTCGCAACGAGTACAGAAGACCAACTTGTTATGTCAAAATATCACGAATTAAAAAAGAAAAACGAAGACGTTTGTGTTTAAGGTAAGGTTTAACTGATCCGAAGTCAACTGATCCGAAGTCAACTAATCCGAAGGTTTAACTGATCCGAAGGTTTAACTGATCCGAAGTCAAGGAACACAAATAAACTTTACTCTAAGATTTCGTATACTGCAGTGTCCCGTACTTTTTGGTCCACGTGAACCATTACTGCTGTATTTAACCATTAGACACGCGAATAAAATTAAGACCACAGCCCTACTTTCAAAATTATTGTAAGAACAATATAGTGTTTAATATAGGCCACACACTCACCTACTTTCGGGGCTAAATTTTTCAGCATTCTTCAAATCAAGTCGTCTCCTTTCCGTTCTTCCTATTAACATCACTGAACACCAGCTCAGCCATCATGAACTCTGGACCGACAGTGCGCATTTTGTAGCCTTTTTGATTTTGAAAAGTGCACTGCCAGTACAGTTCGTATAGACTGAACTGAACTGAACTGGTACTTAGTTAAGTGTGTTATCCGTCCGCAACGTTTTCAGACTGTAGGTTTAAGAAGGCCGCCATTCCTCCATTTCCGGCGTATTTTTCACCAGACGGGTTTTCAAGCTTAATATTACTTGATTCAGACACATTTCGGTTTAAACTGCACTGGATTAATAATTATAAACCATCTTGGATTTGTATTCTGCACTTCTTAAAGTTTTCCGTTATGCAGATTTAGGTGAAACGTGCGCGCAGCTCTAGAATTACTGAACTTAGATCCCAACCTTCATGTTGTACTTCATTGTTAGTGAACTAATACGAACTTATTAATTTTCCAACCACGGCATTCTACTTGAACATCCTAGGACGTGTTGCAAATTAGGCAGAAATAAACACTTTGAAATAAATTCTAGGGGAGCAGAGAATGCCACCCCCCCCCCCCATTATTACCCCCTGCAGCATCTTTACTGAGCAGAATCATTAAACGGCAACTGAATTCATTTCCTAATATTGGTTGTCTGGACCCATGTTCTGGTCGTTATTGCCTACTACTGCGTTGTTTGATGCACCATTTGCAACATTGGGACGGCTCCCTCTCTTAATCTGTGCCTCCCCTGACCCGGACTTCATGCACTCCCGCCGGCTTTATGGTTTTGGTTCCATTTTTAATCGAGTTTCACTAATCCTTTAATTTTAATCATCTCCGACAGAACCGTTAGCGAGTGGTTTAATATTAAGTTGCATATACGTGACGCATTGTTTTATCCATTAAAAGTGTTCAGTTTGCGCAAACGGGCTAACAAATGCTGATTTTCGTTCGCTTTGCTCACTTAATATGAGCGCCTCCCCTTACCCGGACTCCGTGTATTTTTATATGAATATTTCCACCGTAAATAAATAAATACGCCTTTGTACCATGGGTTCGTGTGTGCTACTTTTTTCACTTGATTCTGGACAGAAAGTAAAGCGCTTCCAATATTTAACGGAGTTTCAGTAATCCTTTGATTAAAGCGCTTTCAATATTTAACGGAGTTTCAGTAATCCTTTAATTAAAGCGTTTTCAATATTTAACGGAGTTTCAGTAATCCTTTGATTAAAGCGCTTTCAATATTTAACGGAGTTTCAGTAATCCTTTAATTAAAGCGCTTCCAATATTTAACGGAGTTTCAGTAATCCTTTGATTAAAGCGCTTTCAATATTTAACGGAGTTTCAGTAATCCTTTAATTAAAGCGCTTTCAATATTTAACGGAGTTTCAGTAATCCTTTCATTTTAATCGTCTACAACAACAGAACCTTTAGCCAGCGGTTTAATATTAAGATGCATACGCCTGAACTGAAGCATAGCATTGTTTTGTTTCTTGGAGTGGTTAACGCTCGTTAAACCCTTTAAAACTTTTTTTTTTTTCAGTTTCTTGGCAACAATCAGTTTTTAGTTTATTGTCAACATTCATTCCGTTTCCAATAATCGAATACTGTTATTATTAGACGGGTGGCCGTCAGAGTCGGATGGCTGTCGGGGTCGGGTGGCCGTTTTACAACACCTCAACTCGTTTTTATTAATGTAGATTCCAAACGGTCAACCATTATCCATCATCAAACAAGGATAACAAGGACAATCAAGTATAATACACAAATTAAGTGCATGCACATGCACAAACATTAAACATTTCAAATACAAACAGTGTTCACTTTCTGACATAACCATTGAGTAAAACGTATCCTTGTTACCTGGAATTGGAGTTCAAATTACAGTTCGTTGCGTTCGAGTGAACTCTAATCCGTTTTTATTCGTGTTCCTTGACAGCTGTGAGTATGGGCATACGAGCTCTAATCCTTTTTTTTAAACAGCGAAGCCGTTTTTTGTTCAGTTAATTAATGTAGATACCAAACGGTCAACCATAATCCATCCTCTTTCGCGCTATCCGCCATTTTCTCTACACTATAGGATTGGATTTTTTTTATAAACCACACGTCGTGTGGGATCGCAGAACGTGGGACTCATGAAGAAACCTATTGATTTCCACGTGGGCCCACCACCGTTTCTCTTTTAAGTATTCCATACGTTTCCACAATGGCCCATTTACGTAAAAGATGTGGAGGCGTTTCAACCCGCCCCCTCCCCGCACCCCTCTCCAACCAATCTAACGCCCCCTAATAACAACAAAAGAGGTGTAGATATTGTGTTCCTGCTTGTACACTACTGTTCGACTGTTCGTGTCTTTCGCCCTCCTCCCAAACTGCAACATTTTGGTTTAGTTGGACTGATCCATATCTTGGCACGGAGAGGAAGGAAGGAAACAGCGCCATCTACCTTCATCTTGAACGTCACGTGACGGGTGCCAGATGCACGAGCAAGCAAAGCGTTGGGCGCCATCCCCGGGAAGTAGATAACAAGACTTAAGTTAAACCTGTCAACACACTATCAAAGCTACTTTCTTCAGTGTATACCAAGGCTTGGCATCTTCGACAGTTTTTTTTTTTCTGATTCACTCAACTGCCGGCGATAAACTGTACATAGCTTGTGACTTGCTCGATAAATTGAACGTGGCTTATCGTGAAGAACCAACAATGGAACCAACAGCAATAAAATGGGGACAGTCGGGGGAAAGAATGGTAAAACTGTGAGCTGAATCTCGTGGTCAAGACTGCCTGACTATACAGGGTGAGGCAATTAAAGTGTCACGAGCCGATATCCTGTGAATGGGTAATGAGAGAATAATAATGATAAGAGATGCAATGATGGGTGTGATGGGGGACGTTTGCACGAAAAAAAGGAATGACATTGAATTGATATTTCAAGGTCAACCTTGTGATCTTACAAACGATACGATACGGCAAAAAGTAAATTAGAAAGTTGGACGCAAGGAGACAATATGACAAAAAAAAAACAGATTCAAAATCGGATAATAAATAAAAATAGTTACGATGATGTTTAAAAGTGAACATACTGGCAGCACTGTAATGGAGCCAACTATCGAGAAGTTAACCTTGAGGATGACCTTGAAACATAAATTCAAGGTCATTCCTTTTTTCTTGTGCAAACGTCCCCCGTCACACCCATCATTGAACTACTATCAACATTATTCTCTCATTAGCCATTCACAGTATATCGGCTCGTAACACTTGAGTTACCTCACCCTGTAGATTCACGCACACAGTGCGCGCTGATTCTGATTCCAATTCTGACTGCCAACCAGTGTTACTAGGTTAGAAAACTTAAAAGTGCTTCCGCTTCTTCAAAATTCTGTTACGTACACTACACAATGCTACCAAGCATGGGAAAAAATGCTGCAAAAATGCTACATCGAACTATCAGACTTGGGTATTTTGAAATCTATTCTAGGGGAAAATATTGCTGTACGCAAGACTAGAGAACGGTGTAAAGAGGCTTCTGAATCAGCATATGGGATATTTTTTTTGGAGCGTAGCTCCGCTATGAAGACACTCCAATATAATCTTAGACCGCGCATCACGCGAAAACCACAGGGACTATCCAAGCCATTCTTTGCATGCAGTAGCACGGGAGGCTGGACAAGGTTTATAAAAAAAAAAAACCGGATTCGGACATGCGGTTGAAAAACCATCAGGGTCACAAAATGGACCAATAGCAAGAGCCAAAATCCAAACAACAACTAGATGGTGAAGTCGTTTCTAATTGTTAAAGGCATCCGATTGTTAAAAGATTGATTGTTGAAAGATTGATTGTTGAAAGATTGATTGTTGTCGGTGATTGTTGAATTCTCTTCTGGCACCGGTTCTCGTCAGATCCCCGAAGTTAAGCAGCATTGGGCCTGATTGATACTTGGGTGGGTGACTGCCTGGGAATCTGGCTCCTGCAGACAAAGGGCTTTAGGGCTTCTGGCAGATGACCAGGAATGGTTAGCGCTCGTTAAACCCTTTGAAACCCTTTTGGCTCCAAGCAGCTGTCTATTGCTGTTTATAAATTACAAATCAAATTTTTAAACGCAAACTGCAAACAGCAAAGGAAGCGGATGGCGCTCCATTATGTCGACAGCGAAAATGACGACGGCCCTATTTTATATTTATTTATTATTGCTTGTAAAAAGCACTAAATGGCTCATTAATGCTTTACTAAATACTCACTTATTTTGTGAATCATAACACACCTCAAAACTCAATCAGAAATAACACATTTATTATCATAATGATAATGACTAAAATTCAAAATTTACTTTCACTCAAGTAACATTTCAAAGACAACGATACACAATAAGACAACGTTATCTCCCATATCATCGCTGAGACTGCAAAATTATGTAACTGCATTTTCCATGATTTTTGTTTTATGGTGTCAAAAGGTGGCTCTAGGTGTCCTCCGGTGTACCAGCGAAACCTTGTACCAGTCAACCAATCAGAAGACTCCTAAATCGTCACGTGTTAAAATCTCGTCAATGATTGCCTAATAATTTGGCGTGCAACCCTCGTAACTGCAAGTTCTGTCTCCAATGCACGTGGTGACTGTTCTCTAAATAATTCTCTTTGTAGCTCAAAAAATTCAATTTAAAGCCTTTGAATTACTTTTAATTGTTTAAAGGCATGCATCCCTGTAGAGTTTTTTTTTTCCCAAAAGCATTAAATTTTGCAGGAAACAGAGCGGTTAAACAATCCTTTTTGCCAGTCAAAGGTCGGGGGTTCGATTCCCCGCTCAGGCAGTCTGACATTTAAGTCCAAAAGGCAACGTAAATAGGTTTGCATCCGTATTTATATATCATGAAAATGTTAGAACAAAAAAAAATATATCTGCTTGAGGGAACAGGTGATGGTGTTCACCGCATGTGCAACGTAACTGATTTATGCCATAAACGTTTCTCTCATGGTTTCTTTTTTTAGCAACAGCGCTGATCAGCCTGCACTATGCGCACCTTACCTGCGCTGGGAGTGGCGCAGGTAATTATTACCACTTTTAACTATTACCACCCATTTACAACATGGGTTGAGGATCAATTACCTACTCAGACAGTCAGTCTGACATTCAACTCCAAAGGGCAATGAAAATAGGGCACCTGTAAATTAATTTATTACCAACCAATTTGCCGTTATCAATTTTAGCTACGTATTTATTGCGATCACTACCTTCAAAATGGCCGCGATAGTAAGAATTAAGAGAAACGAATGTGCATTTGAGAAGACAAGTAAATACGCTCCCGTCAAAGTAAAAGATATGATAAGGACAACGCGTTGTCACTCATAAACTAAAGTCCATCAAACTAAAAACAAACATGGACACCACAGTAACTATATACCAGGTTTACCAAACGCTGGTCGCGTTGTTTGTTTACAGGCATACTAAAAATATTAGGCTATTATTTCTTAGCCTCCTTACCTAATTGTATTTTATTTTATTTTAGTTTTTAATAATAAATTATTACTTGTTGGTGAAGTCTAGCTGCGAAGGATTTTTTATATATTTTTTATTTCATTTAACTTGAACTTAGTTCCCAGCTATATGAAATTCGAACCAAGGCAGCATACCTACCCCATTTTATAACAATATCAAACCGTTTAATTAATTCGTTTCCGGATTGAAACTCGTTCTCACCCCGGTGACAATTTGAGCGAATGAAAGTAATCTAACTCAGCCTAACCTGTATCTGAAAATGAATATCCCTGACTATCCCTGATTTTTCCTGACTTATTTCTTCAAATATCCCTGACCAAATCACTTGCACTTTT
>JAHWFP010199382.1:0-11983 GCA_023313725.1 Lithobius niger | reverse complement strand
TTTTTTTTTTTTTTTTTTTTTTTATTTAGGGTGGTTGATTGAAGGGTTGATTAACATTAAGTAGATTGGAGTGGTGAGGAATGAGGAATTGCAGGGGCATCAAGTGGTGTCGATGAGAGACGTCATTCCGGCCTGAAGTTGTGAAGGTAGTTGATATTTAGAATTTGTGATTTATGGTCTTGTAGTGAAAGTGAAGCCGTAGCCCTTGGCAGAGGAGCGGCAATCCAGGCATGGAAGCTTTCTAGTCTGGGTAAGGGACATCCTACGCATTTCCCGGATAGCAGAAATGAAGGTTGTGGCGTTGTCCCATTGCCAAACTTGGCGGGCGACATAGGACTCTTTAGGCATGGCTTGGTTTGAACGGATCCATTCTTGTGCCAGTTGGTGGTGTTCTCGTCGAGCGAGTTCGGGAAGAACGGGTGGATGGTCGATGGGGTTGTAAAGGTGAACGTCAGTTGGAATTGGGGTGTTCCCGACGATGTATTCCATCTTGCAAGTGGTTTCTATTGTTTGGGTGCCCCGAGTGGTGAGACGAATGGGCTTACGTGGAAGTGCGGGTCTGTGAATTTTGACGATGGGTTGACGAGAAGTTGAAATGGGTAGGGGAGATAGGCGTCGGAATCTGGCGTCAGAAAGTTCGATTTTACGTCGCATTTTCGTGTTGCTGGTCGTTAAATTTTGTATGTTCAGCTTATAAGCGTCGATCAGCTTCCGGGCATTAGCAAGTTTGGTTTCAAGGCTAGCGCAGTGAGAAGCAATGGGCTCGCAGTTTTGTCGAAGGCGATTCATTTCTTTTTCATTGAGATCGAGTTTCTGTGCGGTTATGTTGAAGAGAAAACTACAGTCACTATAGTTCGAAAGGGGGTTGGCAGGAAAGGGACTTGCGTCAAGCCCAAATGACGACGGGTTAGGAGTTGAAGAAGTGTTCGTTTCCATGGTTGTCGTAGAAGGGTCCGGGTAGGAAGATGAGGAGGTGACAGTTGCCGGAATAGTGGTGGATGGTTTCATAATGGGTTGAATTGAGGCAGAGGGAACTTCATTTGATGGTGTCGTACTATCACGAGCTTTTTTGTTTCTCATCTGAGTTAAACGAGCCAGAGATTTTTTGTTGTACAGTTGGATTAATGGCCAGTCGGAAAGAGATAGGGTTAGGCAGATCGAACAGGGGTCATTGTTGAAGTCACAATGACGGTGGCGTTGACAGGCTGTGTGTGGGTCGTAACGTTTCTTGGAAGATACAATCCCCGCACATTTGCAGACATCAGGTTTTCGGGCGGTTCTTGGGTCCCAACCTCTGACGAGGGACGGTGATTTTCCACCACGGACTTTGGGTGACATGGATACGGAGTGGAAACTAGGGAACAGGGAGGAGCGCAGGAGAGGCGGCGTCTATCCGGGCCGACGAGGAACCCTAGCGCGGGAGATGGGTAGAGGGTCGCGGCAGGTGAAAAGCCCCAAGGCGGGAAGGAGAAACAGCCACAACATATGTAATAAGGGATGGCAGGTGGAAGAGTTGAAAAAGGGAGATAACCATCGGGAATGGAGTGCAGAGGTGGTAAAAAAAAAAGTAAGCACAACTAAAAAAAATTGGTCAGCCAGAGAAGACGAGGTGGTGAGATTAAGCGTGAGTGGATTGTCATTAATGATGATGTGGTAATGGTTCAGCCCCAAGACGTGGGTTGGCCACTGACGAGATGAGCCCCAGAGTGGGCAGGAGTAGTTGACATGATTTCAGCTAGCGGGCGAGTCAACCGTGAATGATGTTAATTGCTAAGAGTGCGATTCCTACTACAACCGTGAATCAGGGATAATGAAGATGTGTTAACAGTCAGACATGACAGAATTGAGCGTGGTTGTGTTGAGAAAGGCGGCAGATAGGAAAACGGTACGTGACATGACTTACACATGAGGCGTGGAATCAATTTTGGACGAAACGAGTGGTGGTAATGTAGAGAGCTTCCAACATGGTTTAAATAAGGGTTGGTCAAGGCAGAAATGGAACAGGTGGCAGAGTGTGCAGCAACGGTTGCCAGAGTCGTGTCTAGACGAGGGACTCCCGTGGCCGAGACGAAAAGTTGGAGGAGCGAACGGAGTTCGTTGTCCAAGGGTGTGACAGGTTACAAGCGGTTTCCGTTGATGAAGCGTGGTAAGGGTCATGTATGTGGAGTGGTCGTAGGATAGTGGTCGTAGGTCGTAGGATAGTCGTAGGATAGTGGTCGTAGGTCGTAGGATGGGAAACCTTGTTGGATTCATATCATTTACTGGAAGCCAGGACATGGTAAAGTAGAGACACCTCAAGTTGGCAAGCAGCAAGTTCATAAATCCAATAAGTTTTAAAGGGGTGCTCATGGAAGACGATTACGTAATTGTTGCCGAGATGGTTGCGTGGGCAATGGTAGGACAACAATGTTGGGGTTTTCAGGCACAAGGCTGGCCGGAGGTGTTGAAAGGGTCGAACGGAGGAGTCCATAGCGACAGAGTCAAGGACAGCGTGTTCGACAAAGGAGGTGCTGATGTGTACAGCGCCCGGTATTCCCAGGCGGTCACCTATCCGAGTACAAATCAGGCCAGGTGCTGCATAACTTCGGTGATTGGGCGAGAACCGACGTTTACAGCATGGTATGGCCGTGGACTGTTTATGTTATTGTTTTCGTTGGGCTAAGAATTGCCTACAATTGGCGAAGGTTTGCTTGTGTTCGGCGAACGTTCCGTGAGGGGTGTGCATACAGTGAAGGCTAGTTGTTGTTCGGCGAAGGTTGTGTATACGTTCGGCGAAAGCCTGTCCACGTTCGGTGAAGGCAAGCTGCATTCGGCGAGGGTTGAGTGTTCGGCGAAGGCTTGCTTATGTTCGGCGAAGGCTGGCGGTATTCGGCGAAGGTTGAGCGTTCGGCGAAGGCTTGACTAATGGTGGAAGTTCTCTTTCCTTGGACTTGCGGTGAAGGTTCAGGGGAGGATTTTCATTGCTTAACCTGTGGTTTGGGGCATTTCAACGAACTTCAGGCATTTTCGGTGGGCTGGTGCAACTAAGAGGCGATCCGTCATGACGAGAACATGAGGGAAGTGACACTAATCATCCATGTAGTTAACAACAACTACATGTTGATAGTGGCTATAATATTGATTTAATATTGTAACAGTCATGGTAAGTTGTAAGGATCAAGTGGCAATCAGATAACATAAACTTTGGTCATACTGTAATTTCCACTACAGTATAGAGAGGCGGCAGGAAGATTACAGAGATAGTCAACATGGAAAATAAAACCATCGTAATATACGTATAGCCAAAAGGCTGTAGACGTAACAGAACGAAACCATAGCACATGGTCGGCGTATAAGACTGCTACAGGAAGACACGCAACCAGAAGGCGAATGACATAGCCGATGGTACATATCAGCTTCGTCGGAGGATGAGGCACACGTGAGATTGGTGTGTGAAGGGTCAAAGGTTACCATGAAGGTGTCGAAGTGAAACGATTGGCGAAGATTCATCAGTTGTGATGTTCGGCGGGCAATACGGGTTGTGGGCAACGTTCATGATACTTGTGAAGAAGATCATGACGGAGGACTTGAAGGTACATTTACCGGTTAGCATCGGCATGGGTGGTACATAAGTCGAGGTTTGAGATAGCCGATGGTTGGGCGAGGGCTCGTTTGAAAAAGGCAAAGGCCGTATGTTCGGCAGGGTCAGAGTTCGGTGAGGGTAAGTTACCATTCCCATAAGCGGGAGACAAAGGGGGGGGGGGGGGATTGAAGCTTAATGGTGCGTCGACAACATGGTCATTAGCGCCAACCTCAGTCACAGTGCAGTGGTCTGGGTTGCCACTGCACCACACATTACAGAGATGTTATTCAAACCCCAAATCTAAATCCTGTCATACATCTGTACCTCCTGCAAGAATTGAAAAACACCGGGCAGGAGGGCAGGAGGACAGACTTATCGCCCAACTGACGCGCCATGTCATGAGGAAGAGGGAAACAATGACGAAAATGGAAAACAATGGAAAAGTCGACCCCGTTCGTTGTCCAGAAGGTCCAGGAGACGATCATGAGGAAAAGCAGCTGGGCTCATCTTGTAATTCAGATGGATCAATCATCAAAAAGGTAGATAGAGCAGCAAAAGATATGTTTGGCCCATGGCAAAGCTGAGGGTTCGGTGAAGGCTTGTTATGCGGTGAGAGACCCGTGGCAGTCAGCAAAGGCTGGTGGTTTTTCCCCTTTCGCCGAAGGTAGTGTTCGGCAAAAGCAAGTGTCTTTCGGCGAAAGATTAGTGGCTTTCGGCGAAGGTTGCGTTCGGCGAAGGCTAGCTTACGTTCGGCGAAAGCTTGTGGTGTTCGGCGAAGGCTTGACTTTCGGCGAAAGGTAAAATCGGCAAGGGTGGAAGGCTTGTACTTCAAGCTAGGCAAAGAGACTTTCGGCAAACATGGGCATCCGTCAGGTGCTGTGAAGGGAACCAGTTCATCAATGAGGAATCGTCTTCTAAGGTTTTCCGACGTTTATAGTGTAGGAAACTGAAGTCAGATGGTGAAATACAGCAATAAGAGGAAGAAAGAACGTTCGGCGAACGTGCTCAACCGAAACGTGCATACGTAAGAAGAATGAAAGCAAACATCAGGGAGGGATCTTTCGGCGAACGGCGTCTTTCGGCGAACGTCGAAGCGGGAGGGTAACAATGACGGTGTGTCGCAGCTGGAGGCTGGAGGAAAAGAAATGGTTGGCTAACGCCGTAATACCATTTATGGAGGGTCTGCACGTGCTGGCACATGCGCAGATGGGCGGTTCAGCTGGGCGTATCGAGAGAGTTTTGAATCCTCCAGGGTAACAAGCACTCAGGAACTGAATGCAATTAAATTTACAGGTAGTGTGATATTTTCAGCCGGCAAGTAGAAAATTTATTAATTTACTGCAGAGAACTCAAGAGTTAGATTATACAATCTTATTGCTTCACCATGGGTATCGGCAGGTTGCACTAGCATTAGATCCCTGCGAATATAATTGACAATTAGGTTTTTTTTTTAACTCTACATTATAATTTTCATTTTGCAAAATAGTGAAAGACAAATAAAATTCCTTCTAATAAACTTTATTACTTAATAATAATAATATTTTAACTTGATTTGGTTGTACTAAAAGACACATGTGCTGGTAAAGGTGCACCTTTCAGATGACCACTTGTGAAGCTACTGCTAGCCTTGACTGCAACGCTACCTTGCTTTGCGAGTGATAGGAAGAGATTACTGCAATGCAAATTTATTGCATTTAAGCCTTTTTAAACTGATGTCAACTGCATCCCAAACACTTGCTACTGCTAATGATATAATGAGATGTTAAAAAAATAACTAATTGTTCCAAAGGTAAAGCGCTTCAAATTAGGCCTACATGAAACTGGAAAACGATGTAGTTTTTCTTAGGCTAGGTTTACTTAAAACTTAACGAAATTTATTTACATTTTTAAAAAAATTTAATAAGGATTTTTATACTACAGGATTTATAGGATTTTTAATGCAAACTCGTGCAGATGTTAAAAGAGCAATAAAGAGAGTCAGTTTTAGCGTGGTGGGGCATGGAGGGGTTGTCTGGTTGATTCCGATACCGAACAAGACTCAGAGCCAGTATTTTGTTTACAAATTTCCGGACGATCTTTTTAACGCCCACCTCTGTTTTTTGCCAGATTAACTGCAGAAGCCCATGTGCGTTTAATACACAATTTACGGTACGGCTGCCAGCAACGAAACGACTTCAAATACAGTTGCGTACTCGGTTTGGCTCTAGTTTTATCACATACCCATATTGTTATGCCAATACTTTTTAACCACGCCCATTAAAGATGTTTTTGTAAACATACCTACACTGACATCTTAAACTTTTGTGTTGTTTTCAATGCTCTATTATGCATTATAGCCATAAGGCACGCATTGTTCAGCAGCCTGTAAGGTGCAATTTGAAGAGAACAAACAAATAAAAAAAATTCTCCCTCCAACACTAGTGCAATATAGCATAATGGCTGCGATTACATTGAGAGTCAAGCGATTCATATTCTATAGCAGACGCCATACTTTATGTACCTCTTAAAATAGCGAAAACCAGTCCACAATTACCACAAATTGTTGACAGCTTTGAAAATTGTTTGTTGAAATTTCTCCTGCCATCTTCTTCAGGGGATTAAGAAATAAATATTTATTAGTTACAGCACACTGCACTGTCAGACACCCAGGACAGTGCACACAGTGGAGTGCGATGCAACAAGTAATTTTTTATTTCTTAATCACTTGAAGAAGACAGCAGGAGAAATTTCAACAAAAATTTTGTCAAAGCTGTCGAAAATTTGTGGAAATTGTGGACTGGTTTTCCCTATTTTGAGAGGTGCGTAACGTATGGCGTCTGCTATAGAATGTACACTTAGTGATTTCCTGAGAAACTTATTAACTGGCATTGATTGACAGAAAAGAATCGGTTAAACTGGTGTTGATCACATGGCTTTTTTAATGATTGTTTGTCAAATTGACAACATTTGCATTCAAGCACTTCCGTGCGTTTCTTTTCAATCTAGCAATTTAGCGAAACAAGAGTAAGGTTTACAATTAATGTCAAGTTGCGGGTAGATGACCGGGATTGGATGAGTGTACGCAGCATAATACTGATATTGACTTTACACCATTCTCGTGTTTTGCTAAATTATTCGATGGAAAAGAAATGCACGGTTTCTCTCCATCTGCTTTCCTACGTATTTCCCATTATAATTCTTACCTGGGTGACAAGATGTTCAAAGCGGCTCTTGGACGGGTTCACTAACTTCAACTTGTATTCTACATTTCCTTCACCGGGCTCTGGAGGGAGGCTAGCTGGTAACAAGCTTGGGTCGCCGCTCGACGACCCAAACAGACCCACTAAAGAGTCCATACACCCCTGAAAAGAAAAGAAAGAAAAAAGTTCTTCATTACGTGGCAAGGATTAACCAATAAAGCTGTTATTCAGTGAGAACAGTAAACCTTGTTTTTATAACTTTTTTTTTTACGGTTTGGTTAGTTGTTGGATTTGTGCCTCTACAGCTGTGTTTTTAACCAACCTTTGTTTTTCGACATTTAGATTATTAGCTATGCTGAATTAATATTAGAAAACAAAAACGGAACGGAGCACAAACAAACTTTCCTGTTAAGGTTGCAGATACCGCGATGTTACTGTGCTGTTTAGTGAAGTCTTCTTACTGCTGCACTTAAATGTTATTACCATTTTTACTTTTGTACATGATAGGTTAATTAATTATTGGTGTTTCTACTTGGCTAAACGACCTCGCAGAAAAACTGTAAAAAATTAATTGTCGCGCATCATCAATAGGATGATGAATGGTATAGTACGCGGAATAAGCAGAAAAATATTTCGTTTCTGGATACCAGCATCAAACTTTAGGTGTTGAATAAATACATATCAAAGGTTGCAAATCAGCCGGGAGACAACATCAGAAACGATTAACATGGCAGCCAAACAGATCCTTTAAAGTCGCATATCTCGGCAACTACTGAACGGATTTTAATGAAACAGGTCTCGTTTTAAAGCTAAATTTTTTTTATCTGTAATCAAGGTGACAACATATTTTGCTATAAATATAATAATTTTCGTTTTATTCCCGAAATTAGAGATTTTTTCATTTGGCACAATCGTATGCACTGTCTTACAGAGAAGCCTCCTTAAGGGTTGCTTCGAGTGGCTGTCTGTCTTAGGTTCTGCTCATAATACCAGGCTGTCACACAGTTAAACCTTTTCTAATTTGCACAGTTATAATTTGGCATAAAATGTTGGTCTTCGGCACTCCTTGTTAACAATGAAGACAAGAACTAATTTTGCTCACTTCGCCACTCGTTCAGCTCGCGTCTTTTGGCCAGTAGCTAGTTTGTCTGCAGTTTTTTCAACATTTTAGGCCTTTTACAGGATGGCACGCCAAATGAGAAATGGGACGTTTTAGTAACATGGTAGGATGACGTCAAACAACTGAATGAATTTTCCTCTTCGCATGCCTCAAAAATGAGCATGAATTGTCGATTCGCCAGTTTTGTTAGCAATTTAATCATATTTCGGAAAGTACAATCTGCAAATCCATATCTTAAAACAGGGCAAAACCAGCTTTACAGAGCAAACAGTTTGGGCTGGAGAGTGTTGTATGAACCCTCAATAAGGGAGACAAACACTAGTTTCACGATTCCAGCTGAGATTCAGATGGCCAACATGATCAGACACATTTTAATGCATTTTGGCATGCGCGACTAGCCAGCCCTATACGGCCTCTGTACAAAATTTGGTTTAAAAATGTAAAAACGTGTCAGAGAATTACTGAGCCTCAAAACTTTCGCTCTAACAAGGGAGAGTGAGATCAAACGTTACAGTAACTGAGTCTACTACAGTTACTAATTGAGGTTCACTTTTAGACACGTTTGGTTATACTGTCTTTGCCGTCTCTTGTGTGTAGTACACAAATAACACTCATCTTGTTGGGGCATGACAATTGTGTATCACTTTAAAACAGATGGTACTTCACAACTTTACCAGCAAACATATCTAGGAGGCTCATGGCCAATTTTTGTTACACAAACCTTCATTTTGGCCATGTTTGACGGCTGGTGCTCTCTTATTTTTCTCGCCTTATGTAGGTTTGAAGTTTGGTGGTTAGCCAGAAAATGTGGTGTGTCACCTTGCGAAAATTAGCTGCGACATTTTTAGGTAGAGCTTACCTTCAACTGGAAAAATTGGGAAAATATTTCTAAAATTTTTTTAAAGCCTGTAATATCCCTCGTTAATACAGTGTATCCTTTTCATTTCATGAGACGACTTTTCAACTATTATTTTTCTTTCACTTCAGCAGTTGCTGGATTTGATCCCACTCAATGGCTAACAGACAACCACTCTAGCCACCAGATTGCTTGCTCAGGTGGTCAACATCTGTACTAGTGTTGAGCAACCAACACTACCAAATACAACGCATTGTTAAAATTCGGATATTGCTTTAATATGAAAAAGTTGCTAAAATTATAACAATAGTTTATTTAGTCTTTGTGTTGTAGGTCTCAAAGCAGGGCAACAATCTGTTAAAGATCAACAATGGTAAAATTGGAATTCTTAACAATGCACAAAAGTGGAGCCAAATAGGTTGCAACTTAAATTGGAGGGAGAAAAAATCAATGAATTTTTCCCATTAAAACTATATCAACGAATACATTTTTTAATACACATAAGGTGTTAGCAACACAGCACTGTAATACCAGATATCGCCTCAATCGTAAGTACCAGGGATATTGAACCTGCATGGACCAGTTTCAGTGCGATCCTACAGAATCACATAGCTCTTTGTAGCTATCAACCACGAATACACTCGAAGGTGGGGAAGGGTCTACCACACCACATTAACAAACTTCGTATTAAAAAGCTAAAGCGCTGGAGAAGCCTCAAATTTGACCCAAGTCAGGAAAATCGTATTGCTTATAATTCCGCACGGAAAGAATATTCTGATTCTACGGAGGCTTGGCATAGTGCCCAGGACTCTATGGTAATCCGGGAGGGAAAAGTGTCTGCATTATTTAAGCATTATCGAAACTTAACAGCTAAGCCTAGGGCCCTTCCTCCACTTAAGGTGGGTACATGTTTTACCACTGATAATCGAGACATGGCAGAGAAGTTCAGTGAAGTATTTGCCTCAAATTTTATTCTTGATGATGCTGACACACAAGTGCTGCAACAAAATCAAGCTGGGCTGACCTCCTCATGCTCAACGATCTCTTTCCATCAATCGGCGGTAACTGAAGCCATCAGGAAACTAAATCCAAGCAAATCAATTGGCCCAGATGGGTTGTCTGCTTTTCTCCTTAAGAGCATCGGTCCCATGGTTTGTTATCCACTTGCTAGACTTTTTGACCTTTCCTTTTCGCAGAGCAAACTTCCTCAAGTTTGGAGTCAAACATGTATCATCCCTATCTTTAAAAAAGGCGCATCCTCCGACCCACTTAATTACAGACCAATTGCCCTTACTTGTACCTCGTGTAAGCTTATGGAATCTATTATTCGAGATCGACTTATTAGGTATTTTAATGAAAATTCAATCATTCTCGGTGATCAGTTTGGTTTTTTACCGAAGCGTTCTGCCACACATCAACTATTGCTTGTCCTAGACCGCTGGTCAAGTGCTTTAGATTTTGGTGTTCAATCTGACACAATCTATTTCGATTTCAAGAAGGCTTTTGAGTCGGTCGTTCATCGGAAGCTTCTGCTTAAGGTGACGAACAGTGGAATTATGGGTAAACTGAATGATTGGATTGCTGCTTTTCTTGGAAATCGGGTCCAAAGGGTTCAAATTGCAAATTCATTCTCATCGGTGAAATCAGTTCCCTGCGGGGTGCCACAGGGCTCTGTCCTGGGCCCACTTCTTTTTCTGATCTATCTGAATGACCTTCAATTCGAGAACAGTGATGTTTTTGGGTTTAAGTTTGCTGACGACCTTAAGGTTGGCACTGAACTGATGAACTCGACCCTGTCCAATGATTTGATTTCGCAAATTAAAATGGTCGATGGGTGGTCTAAATGTTGGCAGCTTCCCCTTTCGGTAGAAAAGTGCCACTCTTTTCACGTGGGTGCTGTACGGGATCTTTGCCAGTATTCGTTGGACGAGGTACCTCTCCCCTCGCTTGATGTAGTAAAAGACTTGGGAGTTTGGTTTACGCACGATCTTAAATTTTCTGTGCAGTGCCAAAGGATTTGCACATCTGCCTACCGCAGGTTGGCTCTTGTGGACAGATGTTTTAAATTTAGTAATAATTCTATCAGGGCCTGGGCCTTCAAGGTTTTTGTTCGCCTTTTCTTGGAATACGCTACCCCGGTGTGGTCGCCCCATCTTGTTGGTGATATTGATCGAATCGAGGCTGTGCAGAGGCGCTTCACAAAGAGACTTCCAGGCCTTCGTGATGTCCCATATAAGAACCGCTTAAGCATCCTTGGCCTGGAATTGTTGGAACTGCGTAGGATTAAGTTTGATCTCGTTCTCACTTACCAAATTTTGCACCAGCAAACTGGCGTCCATCTCCCGTTTTTTGATCTTTCCCCGTGTATCAGTCGTACACGCGGCCACCGCTGGAAATTATCAATCCCTGGCGCAAGACTAGATTGTCGAAAACATTTCTTTTCTGTGCGCGTGGTCAAGATTTGGAATGCTCTGGGGGATGAAACTGTTAATGCTGTCTCTGCTGCATCTTTTCGTGGGAAGTTGCGTGCGGAACCATTGGATGACTTTTTGAAACGTCCCTTAATGAATTAGTTTGTTCGTTGTAAGCACATGGAGCGGTGTTAGTGGCTCACCACCCTTCCGTCTTCCATCTACGCATTGCGTGGAAAATATTATTACCTATTACCTATTACCAGAGAAAACCGAGAACCGGGGTATTAAGCTTGGTACTAGCACCGGCTGAAACATTTCTGGTACTGCCCAACACTAATGCTAACGATGTCCAGGGTCCATGTGGATCCTCGCAATATCAGCGGTGCATGTTCGGCTTTGTTATTTTTCCTTCTGCTTGAATGCTTGCTTGCATGCTCTGAAGTCATCTACGGTATTGACGCAAGAGAGGTATAGTGAAAGGAAGGGGGGGGGGGAATTGAAACTTGGCTTCCACAACCATGGTAACACTGGCATTGCATGTTTTCTATAGCAACGGTGTGTCTAGTGTAATGTGCTTTATGTTTAGTGTATGTAGTGCGGACAATCCCTAGTATTGATCGCATGAAAATGCTTTTATTTTTGTACTGGCCGGAGATTGAAATTTTGTGAAAATGCCAACATAAGCGAACTTTTGAGTTGGGTTTGGTGTGACTTTTTTTTTAGGCACAATGCCACCTGTATAGTTAAATGATACAGCCTGTAAAATCGCGACCCTTTAAAATCAAAAGTGCAATTGAAACCATTATGTTGGAAATTAGCTTAAAAAGGCAGGAAGAAGACAAATGCGAGTAT
>JAHWFP010199379.1:0-11973 GCA_023313725.1 Lithobius niger | reverse complement strand
ACTGGAAGCAAAGGAATTACAAAGCAAAACTTTTAAACGCTACAAACAAACCACGTGACTCCTTAATTATTGAATAAAAATTTGGTACGCCGTCGTGCACCTGGAAACAAGCTATAAAGATTAACGAATCGATATTAGTGTCACTAGATGGCGCCACGGAAAAATATAAAGAAATTCCCCTGGCGTCATCTAGTGACACTAACATCGTTAATATTTACAGCTTGTTTCCAGATGCACGAGGGCGTACCAAATTTTTACTCAATAGTTAAGGAGTCAGTGGCTTGTTTGTAGTGTTTAAAAGTTTTGCTTTGTGCATTCCTTTGCTTCCTGCGAAAGAACTCGATAGGCCTAGATGCTGCAATGCTAATTTGGTGGTAACCGGCCTTTAAAGGTGGGTTGCCACCAAATGAAGGTCTGCTGCGTTTAGCGCCCTCTCCCACTATCTAGTATCATGTAGCGATTTACTTGAAGGAAGCGAAGGAACGCATAAAGAAATTTCTTTTAATACAACAAACAAGCCACGTACCTCTTTATTATTGATTGAAAATTTGGTATATCTGGATGCAAGCTGAACAGCTAACGACATTAGTGTCACTAGATGGCGCCACGGTAGAATACAAGGAGTTTACCGTGGCACCATGTAGTGACACTGATATCGTTAACTGTTAACAGATTCCACCCTGGTGCACGAGGATGAACCAAATTTTCACTCAATAATAAGGAGGCACGTGGCTTCTTTATTTGGTAAATGCTCGTTGCTTTGCTTCCTACCAGCAAGCTCCATATAGCACTAGATAGCGTTATTTGGCACTAAATGTTGCAGACTTTCGTTTGGTAGCAACCCACCTTTGAGAACTAAAATCCAAAGCCCAATTAATTTACATTTTAAGCCTTGATTTTCTCCTTTTTGCTAATAATTTGTGGCGGGCTTAGTTTGTGTCTCGATTCAAAGAGATTTTACAGGCCCATACGCCATTGTAGCTTACCTAACAGTTCTTGAAACAGTTCTTGAAAGCTAAGTTGAATGAAATTATTGCATTTGACGTTTGAAAGACCTTTATTCGTAGCTACTTATTACTTAGCCAAAAACTAAACTGGACGCATTGTAGTGAGTTGGATTGGGATTTTCTCCGATCAAACAAAAATGTGAACACGCACCTGGCTACGAAGTTGTTAAAATCATATAGTTAAATTAATAAATTTCTTTCGTTGTTCTTAAAAATATTTAACTACACACAAAAAGTTACAAAAATTGGTCTTAATTTTGGTTTTAACTCTCCAATCGTAGTTTCTGAAAACAAAGTAATTATACAAAGAATAAGAAACAAGAAACGGATACAATTGAGAATAGACGTTTGACAGAATTTGTCGGGATAATAGTCTTGAAGTCTTCATGGTCAATGCAGTGATTTGGTGTATTTAATCTATTTCACTTTCTGAAAGAAAAATAACCATAAAAGAAAGAATGTGAAAATGCCAAACCCAAGGTATTTATTTTCGTAAAACAGTTTTCACTTTCACCTAATAGTATATTAGAATTTTATTGGCCTGCGAAACGAAGGGATGTACAGCGATTTAGAGGTAGTTTACAATCACCTGACCTTTGCATACGAATCTATACCAACACTGACGTGACGGGAAACTTGTACACGCATCCAGCCTGTGGTTTCTGGTATCGTAGACATTACTACGTTTGAGTTAAGCAGAGTGGTGGTAGTCTGTAATATCAAAGAAGGTTAAATGTGTTTCAACTGCATCCGTGATGGGTCTCGAACATTAGTGTACTTAAATACATCCCTAACAATCAGGAGTGTCATGCTCATTTTAATGACTGCATGAAAATTTGGGGAGGGTGAGTTTTTTTTATCCATTCTAGCAGTAGTAATTTTTAAAAAAATAGTTGACATTCAAGCACTTAAAAAAATGCTACGAACAGTACAATAAAATGCTGGAATATAAAATTTATCAACAATAGCCTATGTAAAGTCTGTAATTAAGGTAATGACAATAACACAATTAGCTTTTCTTATGATGAGTACTTCAACTTGGCCGTGTGTAGGAATAGCTAAGGTCCGTTACGCCAAGTTCAAGCTTAATAATGCTGAATACTATTCCAGCTGTATTCTTAAACACAAGGGAGAACTGGCTAGGTTTCCCCCTGTTTCAGTACCAAATTAGCAATACAGAATCCCAGCAGGGACTTAGTCCGTGCAGTGTTCTCCTTTGGCCGTTGTAGTGGCTTCGTAGGCGGCTGCCTATATAGGTTGGTAGGTCTAAGCCGGTGGGCCAAGAGGTAAGATGTGGGTCGGTATTCATATGGCCCACATTACGGCTGAAAATAGCGATGATATCACCTTTTCAAAAAGATCCATTTATTGCACAACAGTTGCGACCTATAGTTGTAGGCCATTGCCTCGTCTAGACGTGGTTAATAAAGTGCCATGGGAACCTCTCCCCCTCCCCCTCCGTTCCCCCGCTATAGGGTAGGTCACATAACATCCCTGTTATGCATTGTAGACTTGCGTCACAACATGGTGTCTTTCCAGGTGAACCATCCTATCTTTTAAAGTAACTACTTGCTTTCAGGCACAGGCTTTTACACCTATATATTGGATAAATGAGAGTCGAGTCCCGATGTTAAGTTAACTTGAAGAACACCAACATTCTTCAACATAATCCCCATCAAGGCTCGGGTGTAGTCAAACAGGCTGCCCGACGTTTCACCTTGATGCAGCACTCCAGCATTACAAGTGTTTGTACAAAAAAGTATCAGCATTCAACAATGGCTTGCACAACAATGTTGGTTACATCTATCATAACAATATCCTTAACCAGCATTAAGTAAATCTACACAGTTCCAGAGATTCCAGTAGGGGTGCTCCAGGGATGCACCCGGGTTCCTTCAGGCTCTCCGCGGTTTCGGATTTTCTGGGTGTCTTACTGGTCATATGGCGTAAGTATAGAAGGTGTGCCGCAGTTGTATGGGCCATCTTCGGCTGGGGCTGAATGCGTGCAGGTTAGGTTAAGTTAGCATGAATTAGAATAGTGTGAGCGTATAGACCTTTTCGGCTCAATAAACTAATCAATCAGTATACCATTATTTCAAGTTAAACCATGAGAGATCAGTGGCTATCAAATGTGATGATACTTCACTGTGCAGTAGACGTTTGAAAAGATAGTTTGCAGCCAATTAGTCCACAACCCCAACAATTTCTTTCATTCCGACAGGTGGAGTTAGTGACAAGTGCGCCAGCTTTCTTTCCTTCCCTCCTAAAGCCCAGATTAAAACGAACGAGCCCAAAATATGGTTGCGAGCCATTTTAAAAGGTCAACAGAAACCTCAAATTTAACACAAGAGTTATTTTGAATTTTTTTCTGTTTTTCCCATACATGGAGCCAGCACATCTGTGGCTTTGTCTATGCCTTGTAAGTCACCAAATTAAAACAAAACAACGTTGAAAGTATAGAAAATCAGCAGATTTTCTTGATTTTTAATAACCGACATAAGCCTGTGTGCGATTCTAAAAGGTGAATCGAACCTCGAATTTTGTCAATACAGCATTCTAGTATTTTTAAAATATTTTTTTCATGTATGTTAAGAATCTGTTTCCGATGTGTGACGCTCGATTTGAGGTTTGTGTGAAAGGAAAAAAAAACTGTGGAAAGTAGGGCTAGGCAAGAGTTTTGGTCACTAGATCAATGGTGTCAGTAGAAACTGAGTGGTTCTCACAAAAACTTGAAACGAACCTCGAAATTAGCAGTGAGAATTACGAGCACAATTTCGACAAATAGTACAAGAATTGGAGTAACAGGAACTGTCGTGTGCTCCTTGATAACTAAATAAAAGAATTTACTGTGAATATTTGAAAAAAAAAATTCCATGCATTTACCGTGGTTCGAATGCATTTCTCCACCAGGTAGAGGGTTTGTCGAGAGAAGCCCTTGTATAACATAAGCTGCTCATGATTCGAATGAAGCTACTACTTATTAAGTAATGTCTAGTCAGCTAGTGAAACTTATCTGGTCTGGTTTCCAACAGACCAGTTCAAAACTCAACAGATTAGCCTGGCATAAACCAAAGTGATTGAGCATAAATTGGTTCTAAGAAAATATTTTTGGGGGGAAGGGGGGCCGGGGGCAAAAATCGTAATGCTATATAAAGGTGATACGCACCACTGCCAACCAACAATCTCCGTAACGTGGGAATACAGAAGTTTCCCTCGTCTATAGAGCAATGAAGTGAGCGAGGTGGCAGCCGTTGCTAGTTCTGATAGAAACGCAGTTTAGCACTTATGATCAATACAGCCTTCTGCAGTCTGCCGTTTTAGGCAATCCATCCATAAAATATTGTTTTATGACTTGAAGTACTGCTCAGTCTAGAATAATTTTGCCATTTTAATGCTCATGCACCTTCCTCACGCATGCGCTAATTGACGTTTTGTCAGTAGTTAGTCACGAAGGCGTATTTTTTTGATCGATAAATGTTCTCAATCCTGTGTTGCATTCCTGCACGAGGTCTTTTTGATATAGGCTTCGGAATGTAACGAGTGGTTGAGAACATTTTTTATCGATACTTCAACTACGCCAGAGTGGCATTTGAAACGCGAATATATCGTCTCCCAAGTAGTTTTGTTTCACCAACGAACCATCACAAACTTGCTGAAAGCAATCTCACTCGCTGTGAAAGCTGACGATTGTTGTAGGACGAACATTAGTGCAAGTCACGATCCACCAACGAGTGGTTAAGAACATTTTATCGATACTTCAACTACGCCAGAGTGGTATTTGAAACGCGAATATATCGTCTTCCAAGTCGTTTTGTTTCGCCAACGAACCATCACAAACTTGCTGAAAGTAGTCTAACTCGCTGTGAAAGCTGACGATTGTTGTAGGACGAACATTAGTGCGATCCACCAACCAAAGTAAACGAACCGTTGTCATCCTTGCCCGAAGTTCGAGACCTAGGGATTTGGTTCACTAGGGACCTTAAATCATCCCAGCATTGTAATAAAATTTGTGCTTCTGGATATGCTTGTTCTACTAGTGTTAATCGGTGCTTTAATTCTGGTAATGTTCCGACTAAGATTTGGGCTTTTAAGGTATCTGTGCGTCTATTCTTGAGTACGCTATCCCAGTCTGTCCCCATATCTGGCTGGGGACATTGATCTTCTTGAGCCTGTCCAGCGTAGATTTACAAAGGGGGGTTCCTGGGTTCTGCCAGATTACCTACGAAGAACGTTTATCGAGGTCCGGCCTCGAACTTCTGGAACTGCGCAGGATAAGATTTGACTTGTTCATAAGATTCTCCATGGACATCTACATGTAGAGGTCCCATTCTTCGATCTTGTGTCTGTGCCTAACCGAAACCGAGGTTATTGCTGGAAACTCATCTTTCCACCTTCCCGTCCGGACTGTCGTCGGAATTTTTTTTCGGTCCGGGTTGTCCCTATATGGAACGCCCTGGACGGTGATTGGGTGTGTGCGACCACTGTTTCAGCATTTAAAAGGCTTCTATACGAGACAAATCTGAACAAATTTCTAAAACGACCAATTAATGTGTAGCATTCCCCTCTACCCCATTGCGAGGATCAGTGTTAGTGGCTCAACCCCCCTTCTGCCATTCTTCCACTCCAGTGGTAAGCTTGTTTATTTAATTATATTTATTTATTTAAATACCTACTTTATTTTTAGATTTAAAAATAGAATATGATATATTTTACTAAGTTTTAAGTTTTACTAAGTTTTTATTATCCTACGTATACATTACTAAGTTTTTGACAATTGTTAATTTATTTTCAACTATTTACGTTTATGTACCGCATTTAATATTTTACGTACTGTGGTTGCTTCTACCGCCACACTTAGAATATTAGCGGCGATTAGACCTGGTATGCTTGGGCGGAAAGCTGGTGCTGACTGATCGTTCTGTTACCATGGTAACTAAAGATTAATCGTGCATTGCTGGAAAGCCAGATCACTTCACGTGATACAGGTACGTCGTACTTGTTCAGAATTGGTTTAGGCCTGCAAAATGTAGTTCTGTCATACTTGCATTACGTGGCGGAGCTCAGCAAACGATTCAACCGTAACAGCAACATGGAGGGACAAAGCTGACAAGTTTATTTGATAAAATAACGTGTGCTCGTTTTATCTGTGTGAAGGAGCCATGATTGGCTAGTGGCTGCCGTTTACTGACTTCCCATTGGTTAATTGCCATTAGGAAATGATGAGGAAATTGTGATATTTAATTATTTCGTTGTTTACTATCTTTTACACTTTACCTACTAGTCAAAAATCGTACTAAGATCCATTTCTGAAGTAGACTGAGATATATTATCAGTAGATCTTAAGTGCTTTTGCATGTGAAATTTGTTATCAAGTACCGTTTTATTAGGATCAACAATTACTAATTATACCCAACTCTCATAAAATAGTTTATTAGTTGCGTTATTAAAATACTAACGTCAAAATCAAAAGACATCATGTAATACTAACAATCACTGTTGTGTAAAACGCATACCGCCACATATTCAGCCTTATCGAGTATCATGTCTCTTGTTTGTACATTAATAAACATTAATTAATTATTACTATCGCCATACTTTTCCTCTTTTTTTTATGAGTGTATTTTAACTGATTTAGACATTGATTAATCCTGTATAGCACCCCTTTTAAACAACACACGTTGAACTTTTACCATCGCCAAGCACTTATTGGCATACTTTTGAACAATGACTGTTGGAGCTTTTGCCAGAGGGACTCAATCAGGGACGTGCACAGGCCCCCGAGACCCTTTTGCGAGATTTTAACCATTTCTGTGCCTCTTTGCACCACTTTCGTAGCAGTTATTGGTTTTTTCTGCTTTTTTTAGGCTCTTTTACACCACCTCTCCCTTAAAAAGGGCACTTTTTTCAGAAAAAAGGGGCACTTTGGCATGAGGGCAGCGGCTCGAGACTCCCAGCCCCCTCTCCCCCCAATCTGTGTGCACGTCCCTGGACTCAATTACTGCTACACTTTTAAACAATGACCGTTCGAGCTTTCGTCACTGTGATGGGCTTAGTGCTAGTTTTAGAAACAATAACGTTCGTGCGTTTATCCTAGTGACGCACTTATTGCTACACTTTTAAAGAATGACCATTCGAGCTTTAATCCTTGTAATGCACTTATTGCTTCAGTTTTAAACAGTGACCATTCATGCTTTTATCCGTGTGACGCTGTTATTGGGTTTTAAACAATAGCCGTTCGAGCTTTTATCACTGTGATGCACTTATTTTTGCACGTTGAAACTTTGACCGTTTGTGCTTTAATCCTTGTGACACACTTATTGGTATGCTTCCAAAGTGACCATTCAAGCTTTTAGCATTGTGATGCACTTATTGGTGTACTTTTAAATAGTGATTGTTCGTGCTCGTATTCTTGTGGTGAACGTATTTTGTATACTTTTAAACAATGTCCATTCGAGGTTTTAATATTGTGAAAATGTGTCGCTACACTTTTAAACAACGAGGATTTAAGCTTATGCCATTTTGACGCATGCATTGCTACGCTTTTAAAGAAAAAGGAAAATTGAAAATTAGCCAATAGCGAAAATCATACACTAGAAATAATATTTCGCTTTTAAACACTCACCGTTTGAGCTATTAACCTTTGACGCACTTATTGGTATAGTCTTAACCAATGACCTTTCAGTATCGGAACGCACTTAGTGCTACACTTTCAAACCGTGGCCGTTCGAGCTTTTATGATTGTGATGCACTTATAGGTGTACTATTAAACAACTTTCAGCTTTTAACATTGTGATGCACTTTTAAACAGTGATTGTTCGAGCTGATGGCCTATCTATGAGGATGGAGCCTTGGATGATTAAAAACATGGCAATAGAAAGGCCGGTTAATAGTTTTCTGCCATTTTGGACGGAATCAACAAGGAAAATGTATTGGGCGTGGTCGAATCAAAAGCGAGATGACAGCTTGTTATTGCCTTTCCCCGTTCGTGATGAATGGCCGAAGCAACCTTGTAGCAAATGGAGAAATTACGTAAATGTTAGGAAAATAATTAGGGGAAAAACCTAAGATGAACGTGTGACTTGCCGATATTTTGCCGACACTTTGAGTAGGATTTGCTGATGACCGTATTTTTTTTACCATAACTAGACTATTAGAAATTGTAAAGGTCGACACTGAGGGATGGAAAAAAAATAACTTCGTCCCAACGCGCTCTGCGAGTAACGAGCTCTACTAGGGGACCCTGACACAGCTTCGCTCGCTCATTCAGTGCGTTTGCGGTCATGACAGTTGAAGGCAAGTTGTAGTACTACCAATTATACTGTGAAACCGATGCAGTAGCCTATTGTAATGTATCCATTGTCACATAGGTTCACATCATGTTATTCTGTGTTACGTGATTGAAACTGAGTGATTAAGGAAATGTACACATGATTAGTCAAGTAAAACCTGTGAAAACTAGCACACGATTAAATCGAGTAAGACTTGGGAAAAAAACTGAATCATGAGTGGAGTAAGACTTGAAAAATGGCACGTTAGGAAATTGAGTAAGACTGACGGAAAACTGTCGTGTGATTAAATTGAATGAGACATGGAAATGAACAACTGCTGAAAAAATATTGCTCAAGCATCTCCGGCAGTACCTATATTTGAGCGTTAGTATTTGCGTTTTGACAAATCCAAATAATCACAGCATTTTAAACAATTTTTTCCTATCATGTGCAGGGTTTCGGCGGAAGGACGATTAAGGGATTGGCGCATCGACGACCAGGTCATTAGCGCCAACCACAGTCGCAGTGCATTGTGGCCAGAGCTGCCATTGCGCCACACATTACACAGATGTTAAGCAAACCCCATAACTAGATCTTATCATATATATGTACTAGAGGAAGCCCGTGCTTTAGAATGTAATGCGGTTCCAGTGATTGTCACTTAAAATTACTTGAGTCTTCATAGTAGTAGTCTTGAATTCAACGATCTTATTATGTAGATATCCTGCAAAAATAAAAACCGACAGGAGGACAAACTCACTGCCCAAATGCCGTAATGGAAGATGGAAATGGTGGCAAACATCATGAAGACCATGACAATCAACAAGCTGAATACAGATGCAAACCTATTTACGTTGCCTTTTGGACTTATATGTCAACAAGCACATGAAGAACCATGTAATTGGCCGGCGATACCAATGACATTCGGGGGGGGGGGGGGGGGTAATCCTTTTCAAAAGGAAGCACTGAGGAAAGTTGGTGTCACCAATGTCACCACCACCTCTTCCCAACGACTACTGCGACATGCCGAGTGCCGTTCCTGAACAGTGCCGCTAGTAGCCAGCAAATTATTGCCGTAATATTTGTCCCGCAAGGCTTGCCAAGCAGCATGCAATCTCAGACGTAGAATTTATTTTGCAGGGTTTGTTTTGAGGCAGTGGCATCATGAGCGAGCAATATTACCACGGAAGCACTAACTGAAAAAAGATTGTTTGATGCATAATCAACTGGTTTGACTTGTTTAGATCATGGATGTGTGGGTGTAAACACGACTTTTGCATGGCATGCCGAGATTTTTTTCTGTATTCTTTTTCCTCCACTGGCTCGTAATATTATGACGTACTTTTCGATAAGATTTCCCATCCCAACAGCAGAGACAGGTTACACAATAGAAATATGTATTAATCCACCTCTCTTGGACCCCTTTCGGATTTAAAAAATGGAAATGGCCGACACATAAGTTGGGACGATGTTTACTCGCCGGTGTTTCAAAGTCCGTTTTGAATTCAACCTTCTTAAGTTGGCGTTAACATTCAGTACAATCTTTTTACATTCAGTACAATCTTCTTCTCTCTAGCCATTACTTTCAACATGCAAACGAACACACAAATAAATTTCTTTGTATATAACAAACGAACCACGTGCCTCCTTGATTATTGAGTGCAAAGTTGGTGCGTCCCGTGCACCAGGGTGCAAGCTGTAAACTTAAGCCTAACGACATTATGGACGGTTTTGTCCTGCTATCGACCGTTTTGAAAATCAGATTTTGAACCACTAGATGGGCGCCATGTAATGACAGTGATATCGTTGACCTTGACCGCTTGCTCCCTTGTGTATGTGGACACACCAACTTTACACTCAATAATTAAGGAGGCACGCGGCTAGTTTGTTGCGTAAAAAGAAATTTCCATGCCCATTCCTTCGCTTGTTGAAACCAAGTGCTACACACAACTAAATAACGGTAGACGGTGATAGATGCTTGCGTCACTAAAAACCGCCACACTCGCTTCAGTCGAATGTACTCATCAGACGATGGAAATGGCACCTGCGTTGGACAAACGACCCCAATGTAGGGACTACATATAAAAGACACTCCGGAGCCAAAAGCACACGCGATAAAAAGAATAAAACGCTAATATTTCGATAACAAGGTGTGTACAAGCGGGTATGTGTTGTGTGCGCGGCGTATCTTGAGTCCTGGAAGTATTTTACGAGCGACTACGTCTTCCTGGAGGGGGCGGCTTTAATCGATGGCCGCCATTGTTTTTGTAACCATCTTGGATATCAACAAGGCACTCTGCTGCCGAAAACGTACAATCGATTATCTGTGTTCATCCAGCGGCGAACTCAAGATAGGCCGCGCACACTTTAAGGTGTTTTATTATTTTTTTTTATTACACAGTAAAAATAAAATAATGAAACAGTTTAATTCCGTCTAACAGGTCGCTTCGAAAGAGATAGGTGGCAAGTGGCCAACGTCGTGAAGGAAGGCAGAGGAGAGACCAGCGGCTTCTCTGCTGCCTTCCTTTACAATGTTAGTCACTTGCACCACGAATCTCCTTTGGAGCAGCTTGTTAGATGAAATGTAAGGTGTTTTATTATATTATTTTTACTCTGATGAAGATCCCGCACACACACCTTGGTATCGAAATGTTAGCGTTTTATTCTTTTTATCGCATGTGCTTTTATAAACAGTACTGCACAAAACTATTCCTAAGGACTACAATTTTCATACTTTGGTCTCGAAGGATTTGCTGGTTTCGAACGAATGATTTACTACTAAGCAATCCTTTCTTATGAGGCATATGAACTTAGTATACTAATTTTGTTGTTATTTAGTCATGCACTGCAGAAAAGCGTTGGGAACTATTTTGTTGGGGGTTGAAGCAAGTACGGTGTGACTTGGCTCATGTTTGTGTCATGGTGTGACTTTCTGTTGGGTGGAAATCCTTAGCGACAGTCTACTTTTTCATCGAGCCTTTCTGGTACAGATTTTGACGGAATGGGATTTTTTTTCTATTTTCAGAATATGTACGTGGTCACCTTCCTATCACTATGTGCCATTCACAATGCAGGCATGGAAGAAACAGGGGAAACCGAACAATCCTCTATTGTTTGTCCTGGACTCTGATCGCGTTGAGCCGTGAGGCTTAAGAGGGCTCGTCAAGAGACGGAGGACCGGCATCAGACGACACATCGAAACGAACTGGTCAACCGCCATGGATAGTCGAGGGCTTCTGCAACGCTGACTCAAGTGTCTCGCACTCGGCCACATACGCTGCAACCGGCCAGGTAAGTGAGGTGATGGCGCATGCGCAGCACGCTTTCCCTCTCCAAGTGTCCTCCTTCAAAATGCTTCCTCCCACGTCCTCTGAGTCGAAACTTGCGGAGAGCGAGAGAGTGAAACTGTATCCTCTTTAACGAATATGTGCTGGTATCAATGGAAAATTCCTACTGGGGTATAATAACTAAATACAGATGCGAACCTATTTACGTTGCCTTTTGCGGGTATAATAAGCTGCCACAATAAAAAGGAAGCGAAAAAGTCAACAAATTAACTGAGCAAAAAACGGCTTCGCCATTTAGAGAAATTGCAATTCAAAGTTCACACTTCACCACTAATAAATGAACAATTATAAACTCTACCCACTTGAATGGGGCACCTTAGTCGCTCTGAACCACCAGAGGCGCTGCGGTAC
>JAHWFP010199337.1:0-13253 GCA_023313725.1 Lithobius niger | reverse complement strand
CTATTGGTCCGTTTTACTTTTTCATATTTGACGCCAGCCTATAACGGCATAGCACCACTAAACTAATAAAAACGTTGCTTTACCTTTGACATCATAGAACGAAAATACACACTTTAAAAGCTAAATAAACACTGAAATCATGTTTTGCTAATTTTCGACAAACACATAACACAACTATAGGCCTACGACGTTTGTCATCTTCAGGCTACTTCTTAGTTTTTGACTTTGAGACTTGCATTCCTGTTGATTACAATTTCCGTTTTTCGTAACTTCGATAATATCGTGGTAAAACATTTTGTCCATGTCGTATCACACTTTTTCCGATTTCTCGAAATTATCGTGTAAACCCCAATGCTTCAATTGTCATACCTTTGAAACCGTAACAGCTAGTTCAAGCTGTTTGTGGTGTTGCGTGTGGAACTACAAGAACTCTCCAACCAAGTTTTCAAAATATTGCAGCTAGCCGCTTTGGATGATTGGAGAGTTAGTTTAATGCGGACTAAAAGCATAAAGAAGCAGCACAAGTGCTGTATTGTTTCTATATGATGAGGAAGAAATGACAATGGCACATGCATTTTCATGTTTACTGGCCAAATTGCGAGTGCCACACAATTCACATTCGTGAAGGTTGCGCTGTAGGCTTCAGCCAAGGTTTTTTTTTTTTAATTAACAAAATTAAAATGGCTATTCCAGCCTCAAAATTTGTTTTATCGAGATATTATCGATTATCGCGATAATTAAACAAATTTTTTCAGGATAAAAAATTTGTGTATCGTGCCATCCCTATTCGTAACTGCAGATGCTATAGGCCACTGATCTTTAAGAGTAAGCGTCGGCGCATGTGGTTGATCTTTTTCCATTCGTTTTCGAGCACCCAAAAGTACAATCATGTTTGAAAACGAATGGAAAAAGATCAACCACATCACGCCAACGCTGACTCGCAAAGATCAGTGGTCTACAGCTGCTGTTACGAAAACGTGATCTGTAATCAACAGGTATGTGAGTCGCAAAGTCAAAAAATAAGTAGCAGCCTGAAGAAGTCAAACATCGTGTTAGCCTATGTGTTTCTCGAAAATTAGCAACACACGATTTCAGTGTTTATTTAACTTTGACAGTGCATATTTCCCTGTTCTACAATGTCAATTGTTATTTCAATTCAAAATTAAAAGCTCCACGGAATTTTCCAACTTATCAAGGATGCTTTACCTTCTCCTACATCAAAATACAGTCTTAGGCCTATCTCTAAAAAAAAAAAATTAATCTTTGTGTTGAAGAAGAGTTAAGATTGTTAGGTACGTCATTTTATCGAGAACAAAGTTATTTTTTGACGCTGTATCCATTGAATTAACTTAACTAGTTACTAAGGCTGTACCGAACCGAACATGGCCGAACAGAGGGTGTTCGGTCTTTGAAACGTAAATACCAAACCGAACGTATTTTCACTTCTAATCGACGGATTTTGATGTTTGAATACACCATTTTGAAGGTTTTTTCGCCAGCCTTCTGTTGGTCCAAACCACAAGTTCCTAGCTCTAACGGTTCAGAAGTTATAAGGAAAAATGTGAGACTTTTTTTATGTTTGAACAGAGTTTCAACATCTATGGACAAGTCCATGTGAAAATACCTGCATTTGTTAAGAAACTTATGCTTTGATGAATCTTTGTGAACTGAGTTCTTTTACATTTTAGTTGAAAATAGATTAGCTTGGTACATTTTTGTTCGGTGTTCGGCTTATTTAATGTTTGTTCGGTTCAGCTGACAAATTCTTGTTCGGTACAGCCTTACTAGTTTCACAAGGAGTGACGTGATGGCGGCGTCTCCGACACAGCTCTATCCTTTGTTCCACCATTCATACCGAGTCCTCACCCCAAACGGCCATATGTAGAATTGGTACCCGTTTTGAGTTTTGCGGAAAACTTGCATTCAAAATTATGCTGTCTTGGTTTTAACTGATAAATACGAGTCAACAGTATAATTTGTGCTTTGAATAGTTGCAAGCATGTTTCAATTCGCAAGAACTTTTAAAACGAAGGATTTTTGGACAAAGGACGATTGGAGTAGAAATTGTGTGTCTTGCCTCCCAACTCTACCCCAGTTGTCACGCATGCCTGATATTTACAGCGTCTTAGCACTGCTTTGGTAAAATACGATTTTGGCGATGTTAAATTAACTGGATTTGAGCCAGCTGAAACCTGCTGCTTCTCTCCCAGACGACCTTGTGCAAACAGTGGAATACAAGGCAAGAGTTACTATGTGGATACTCCCACGTCCTACAGACGTATATGGCGTTTATTTGCTCCTGGTTTCACACATCACACCATTCAAATATAGTTTAAAATCTTTCACTTCTAATCCAGCTATGTTTTGTGGAATCGTTCTTGCGAGATCATCGTTTAGATGGTGGGCTGTATTGTTTAGTTGGTGGAGCGAGCGAAGCGTAGCCTATAACGGACACCGAATTGCAAAATGTTGGTTGCAATTTTTTCGTCTGGATGGAGCCCAAACAAATGGTTTGACTGGAATGAAATTTGCCGCGTCACTTGAAATCTCCAAAGGTATTATTGAGCGCGAATTTGCTTTAAGTTGATCAATTATGGCAGAAGAAATTACACTAGTGGTTGACCCGTAACTGAAACCACTTTTTTTTTAGTTTAGGCAGAGACCAAAACATTAGCAATAACTGCACAACCGAAATGGAAACTGTAACTGAAACCAAGAATTACAAATTAACCAAACCCCCCTATAAATTCTTGCTGAAACTGAATACATAGTTTCAACCAGAGCTACGATAGCTATAGTATTTCTGGTTTCGACCATAACCGAATATGTAGTGTCGACCGAAAATCTGACCTTAACCTAACCTGTGTATTAGCAATTTTAATAATCGATAAAAAGCAAGGGTAAAATCATAACATTGTAATGCTGCGGATTCAGCACGTGTATAAAACATTAATTGTATTTATACGCCCAGTCAAGTGCTTAATTTTATCTTTTAACCCTTTATTTTTACGGGTTATGACCGAGTTTGTTACCTGGCTCACTACGCGAAGTGAGAAATGCAGCTTCAAGCCTAGCTGACTCTGGAAGCAGAAGTGGTTTCGGCTTTATGGAAACATCACATTCCAGTTTCGGCCAAAACCAGCAATTAGGTTTCGGCCCAAAATCTAAACTGAGCAGTAACTGCACGGCCGAAACTGTAACCTAAACCAATAAATATGCGTTTCTGTTTAGGTGCCACAACTGAAATGTGGTCCACTTCTGAATTACACGGTCACGTTTTCGAATTTATCGATCTAACACTACGTTAGCAAATTTGGAATCTTGAATAGTTAAGGAATTCTGACGAAGTACACACCGTGCTTCTGGTAATCGAGTAAGCTTTAAAAACACGGAAAATTAAAACATAGTTGCATCCGTATCGGCTAGCTAATAACCTTTTTTGACGTAATTCAATGAAGTAATAAGCTGCATTTAACCACTACAGGAAGGCAGGCACCATAAAAAATAAAAAACGATTCCATTAACGACACACATTACCTTCATTTGAAAAAAGAATGCTTGGAGAAATTCCCTTCAACATGGCGACGAAAGGGGAGTTTACAACTAGTGATGGGAATACCGACTACGAAACCTGAAATTGCCGTTCATGGCAAATCGGTTTATAGCCTATAAAATGAAAGTATTCATTAGGTTATTTTTTTTGTATCGAACCATGAACACAATAACATGTCTACATCTAATATTTTTACGATTTCTCCTATGGCAACGTGAGGTCTCGACACCGTGTGACGTGAATAATGAATTGGCCTACTCTTTAATGCAATTCTAGCTACTACTTATGAAATTAAAACGGCAGCTAAAAATAAGCCTAAAAGCTAACACCTTCTGACCTACAATTGTGATGGTTGCAATTTTCAGATTATAATAGAGAACACTGTTGCAGTGTGTATAGAGGTGTGCGCCTCACATTTATGTTGGTGGCAGTGTAAAGTTTTATACACTACCAGCATTGTCAACGTTTTGAATCTATTGGTTATTGTTAAAAACTATTGTTACTTTTGATTGTTTGGCTTGTAGGTAAATACTATATTATTATTTTTAATCTAGGGAAGACAATTTGCGCAATAGTTGTTGTGAACAGACAGAACAGTGTAAAAATTATTGACGGCAGCAGCCTAACCAGCGGTGCGCGGTGGCTAATGTGCCGTTTTATTTTAGTCATCGGCGGTGGCCTACATCTTCGGTGTGGGAGTGCAAATGACAGGGTGGACTGGGGAGAAAAGAGAGCGTCTGGAATTTCTTGGATTCTGCAGTTTATTAGTGCTGTGAGTCCTTGATTTGACCGCAGATGCCATTGGACTTTAGTCTCTCTCTCTCTCTCTCTTGTTCAGGGCTAACTGAGAAAGAAATTCTATTGCGAAAGGCCTTTGGGGAGATTGAGACATGCGAGGGTGGCGAGGTTCACCCTCACACGGTCGTACGCCCCTTCCCGTAGGCGAAGGGATCCGTAGGGACCGACCCTACGAACTACATAGTTATAATGAAGTAATGATGTGTACAATCAGCTTAAAGTTTTACATTTCTTATTGTTTATTTTCCAATTGCCTAAATAGGCCTACTCACCGTTTTTCACTTTTCTAATAGAAACATCTTTTATTATAGGTAGTTGCATGTTGTTCTTGGGTTCGTTACGCATTTTTTTTTTAATAAACCCTAAATTTTCACCAATGACTCGTTCAAGTACACAGTCTGATCTTATACTTTCTCCTGGTAATCATGTGTGTAGCACAAGCCCAGTGAAGAATCCAACACTCATCGAGGAAGGCTAACCTGGGGCAAAATCACAAAAAGGCATTCCCGATCATTCTCAACCAACTAAGGGGGTATGCTGTGGTTTAATTTTGTATATTTTATCCACAACACCCAATTACGAAAGGTGAGGTTTAACCCGCAAAAACCCCTACCAAAACCCGAGGTCCAACCTGGCCTGCGTTGGCGTCACCCCCGAACAAAACCCACGAGCACCTCGATCTACACGGGCTTCCACGAGAACGGCCCAACACCTCACTTAAAGAGAGGACAGTCGTCTGGCCAACTGCTTGAGAACAACGAGCCCGCCTTCTTTCGGCCCGAACTGTCCAAATTTGTATTTTACTCCACGATGACATAGATTATTCATCCCACTGTAGCCTAATTTCACCCATTCTTGTGAGCCATACTTGTGTAGGCTTATCTTCCGCTATGTGGGCTATTGTCCCGTCACTCACTTCTGATGCATGGGCTAGAAGGATTCAAGCCTTAATGATATAAACCTTAATGATATTTAGTATGCACTTGTGACATTTAACCATGATGTACTACCTGCATCTGGATTTACTACGTAGTTTAATGCAGTTTTACCTTTGTTTTCACCCATCATTATTATTGCCGTAATAGTGGGTATATTTTTTTGTTACCTGAAATAGATTGTCAATTAGTATTGTACTCACATAATTTTTTCAAACGCTTTTTACACATCATTTCATTGGCCATTAAACACTTATTTATGATTACATACTTATTTTCCTCTTTGTTGGATAATGTGACTACTGTTAGACTCTCCAATAAATGTAATTAAATATGATGCTTGCACGTTCTGGTTTACAAAAGAATTATCACTTCGTCCAACACTACCGCTGAGAAATTAAAGAAAGTGGAGTTCGTCAACGACACCGCTCGGACGACCTTACGCTCAATAGGCCAACACTCTGGATGGCTTGTTGGCTGTGCCGACGCACGTTTTAACAAAAGAGGTTCTGAAAATTCACCGTCTTGTTCCCTTTAGCCAACTAGAAACGTTAAAACTGAAGTTACTTTACCGCGATAAAATTATTCGAATTCTGCGACGCGTGCCATGATAAAAAATGAAAAATAACGCTATATTGCAGCAAATTCCATGCTGAAATTTTTTTTTTACGTTCCCCATAATATGTGATGGAGAAGAAGCAGGAGTTTAAGGGTGACTTCACACGTAGCCACTCAGTGGCGCTTCTTCAGATGCGGCACTTTGATCTTCTGTAGCGCCACACATGTGAACGCCCTACTCTGTTCTATACTCCGCTACGACTGGCGCTTCTCGGAAGCGCCACTAAGTAGCTACATGTGAGGGGCGTCGGACGAACATCTAACTGGAAAATCGTCTAATGGGATAATTGTCCAAAATCTGCCTAAATAAAAAATCTGGAAAAGCATCTAAACGGAATATCGTATAATGGATAATATTATACGAATCTATGTATAATAGATTAACGTCTAACTGCGGTTTCTGATGTTATATGTATAGCCGCAGCGAGTGAGGCAGGGATATTAGACGACTTTCCATTATACAAATTTCCAGTTAGATGCTTTTCCATTATACGAATTTCCTGTTACGTGATATTCCGTTATACGTTCTTCCAATTACGCAATTTTCCAGTTAGACGATTATCCCTCGCCCCACGTGTGAAGGGAGCCTTAGCAAGCATACGAATATGCAAAATCTTTTTTAATATTTATTTTTTAACGTAAACTTTTAACTTTAAATATTGATCTTGCAAGTATCTTACAACTTTTTAAAGCTTGATGCGTTTCCTGAACTTTGCAATCAAATTTGCCCTCACTGTTGACTGAATAATCGTATATAACAATAAAGTTGCTGGTTTTATCAAAGGAAAAAGTTTCAACTCGCTCAATGCAAGTTTTAAACAATTCTACAACAACAGGAGTTTTTAACATTTCATTGTTTCGTAGTATATGAACCAAAATTCTCTCCCTCTGAAAGAAATTACATTTAAGCGCAACGTCTCTCCCTAAAGGATCGTTTACATTGAAGTGTACAACTCATGAGTTTTGCAAATACCCAAACTTCAATAATGATTAGGGTGCTCCAAAAATACTTATAAAAAAAAACCTTTCTGCCTGACCATTTTCCCCATTTCACTCGTCAATGTGAGTTGCCACACAAGATTTCATGTTAATTGAAGCATTGTAAGCCTTGCCGCCAGGTTTTGAGTGTTAGTACAGGTCAAATGCATATACAATGTAATACACTTATACAATATAATATACGTGGATGTATATGAGCTATATTTCAAAGCAGTGGTAAAATTAATTGATTTAAGCCTTTTCGGTTTTTTTCAGTCTAGTGTCTGACTGCTAAATAGTATCACCTGTTCACTACTTCACCAGCAAATTAAAGCAAAAACAGCAGAAACCCGTGTCCTATGTCATAAAACTTATGTGTGGTTACTTGGGAACATGATTGAAGAACTCCTACTTCTCAAATGCCAACCCAAGGAGGTGTACTGAGATATTTTTTATACCTGAAAGATGACCTAATAAAACACAAAGAATTTCGTAATTCAACTCTAATGGTGCAGTAGCAGAGAAAGTTCTTGTGGATGAGCAAAACCAATGGGATAAGGCTGGGATTGAAACTCGTCGCAAGGATAATATGAAAGCAAAACTCCTAGATCTCTATGGTCCCTGCCGTCTTGTCCAAAAAGCAAAGGGAAAGAGTCAAATAGCAGAAGGAACAAGCATTCAGTGAAGATATGACTAAATATTTCTTTATTGTACTTCAAAATGCTCAGCGGAAGACTGAGTCTGACAGGTTTCATCAACAGAACCACATGAATGAAGATGTGCGATTTCTTCAAGCTTTGAAAGAAGGAACAAAAATTTCAATGGGCACACAAGATTAAATTTATAGCAACAAAGTAGTGAAGAGGTTGCATCGGGACAGTTTGAAATTACCCAGAAAAGATCTAGAAGAAACATGTCGAACTCAATCTTCCGCTGAGCATTTTGAAGTGCAATAAAGAAATATTTAGTAATTTCTTCACTGAATGATTGTTCCTTCTGTTCATTTGACTCTTTCCCTTTGCTTTTTTGGACAAGTCGGCAGGGACCATAAGAGATCTAAGAGTTTTCCTTTCACCTTATCCTTGTGCCGAGTTTCAATCCCAGCCTTCTCCCATTATTTTTGCACATTCACAAGAACTTTCTTTGCTACTGCACCATTAAAGTTAAGAAACTTTTCATGCATCACTGGGCCATCTTTCAGGTAAAGAAAAATATCTAAGTTCATCTCCTTGGGTTGATATTAGAAAAGTAGGGAGTTCTACAATCACGTTCCTAAGTAGCCACACTTCAGTTTCGTGACGTAGGACAGGGGTTTCTGCTATTTTTGCCATCATTTGCCAGCGTTGTGGTGAACTGGTGGTACTATTTAGCAGTCAGAAACTAGACTCTGAAAAAAAAAAGGAAAAGTCTTAAATCGATAACTTATAATAGCTTTAAAAAAGCTCATATACCTTCATATATGTGTTATATTATATGTATACGTATACTACGTTGTGTACGGAATTTACCTGTATTAACACTCAAAACTTGGCGGCAAGGCTTAGAATGCCTCAAATGACCTAAAATTTTTTGTGACAACTCACCTTGACAAGTGAAATGGGAAAATGTCCAGGGAGAAAGGTTTTGTTTTTTTTTTTAGTTTTTTTGGGGAGCACCCTAATAATGATTCGCGACCAATACACGTTGCTGCTAATTTTCGATAGTCATTTAAACACTAGTTGTTATGTGTTCAAATGCCGACTATCTTCATCAGGCTTCCTGCCTTCTGGACACACTGCTGCTTCGGATCGGTCGTTGTTTGTTTTTGAAACTCGTGCCTGTGGATCTTTGGCTGTCTGAGTGGACTAGCCCAGTCACGTGATATGCGCGTCACGGCAAACAGAAATTAGCAGCAAGTATCATTGCTGACTGCGGGAAGTAACATTTGGGCGGTCCAGAGATTTAACCTAACCTAACCTCCTCGAGTGAAAAATAATGACCGGTCCCTTAGGTTTTTTTTCTTTTACATATTTAATTTACATGCATAATTAAAAAAAAAAACGACTTGAATCACGAAACTATTTTTTTTTTAAAATACTTAAAAAGAAATAACAAACGAAGAATCAACACTAAATTTTACTGCTAATTTACACTGATAATTTGCTGACAATTTAGTTTCGTTAAAAACAAGTTTTGCAACTTTGCAAACAAATTAAGTCACGTAAATCTCCTTCCGCCATTAATGTATGACCCATACATTGATAATTCACTTTTAATTATGGAAAAAAATCTGTCTGCGTGCTGTTTTCCTGGAAGAATTGAATGATTAGACGACATGCATACATGGATTTCATTTATGGTATGTTTACCGAACCCTGACGAAATGCTATAAGGAAGCAAGTACACAAACATATTGAAGACTATAAAAGAAAAAAATAAATCGAAAAGGTCAATTTGATAATTCAAAAAAAGGCCGGTATCAGCCAGATTTCAAGGTGGGCAATCACTTTTAAAAACTCTTGGGAAGAGCCCGGCCCAGGTAACAGAGGTGTGCGCCCATAAAATATTCTTCGGTGGCAGCCAGAAATTAAATATTTTCCGCGGTTGCAGCATCAGACATTTTAGGCAGCGGCGGCGTTCCCGCCTAAAATTTCGCCTTACTCATACAGTTCTCTTCCGATGAATAGTTACTATACTACTACTATTCCAAGGTCTTTGATAGTTACAAATAAAATAAAAATTCACCACTGATCTTTATCGTGCGGCGCGGTAAGCGGCTCGCGCATCCCAATGGAGGAACGCCTCTCCGGTTGGCAAACGCGTGTTTTTTAATTGTTAGTTTACAATATTTATTATCCATGGACAGAGGCGCCTCAAGCCTTAAAAACGTGGTGGGGCCATGTTTCGACATACCCTTAAACCACACGGGATATCTTTAATGAAGTTTGGAAATGGACAACCACATAGGGTGCTTTTTTTTACAATTAAAAAAAAAAATTAGGCCTGACTGGTCCGAGACGGTTTTTTTTTCCGGGAAGCTGCTGTGTTATGGCTGGTCTGGTGATTACGATGGTGGCTGTCTAAAGTAAAAACTATAATAAACTTTTCTCTATTTCTTTAAGTTTCATCACTATTAGCCACCCTCGTACGTGCTTGTAGTCACCATTTTTAATCCGTAGCTGCTTACATCGCTGCACGCCTTTGGTAAGTTCGAAAAGTTAAGTCAAGCAGTCTTTAACACAAACATCTACGGGCCTGCGTCACGACATGCAAGCGCTTCACTTTTATTTGAAGCATGTCGCCGACTCGCAGCCTAAATAATCAAAACTCGCAGCCTATACAACCCAAACTACGTGAAGTCACTGATATGTAAACTAACAGCAATTAGTTATGGCCAATCACTGGACAAAATAATAAAAATGAGCGAGACGAGAAACGAAAACTTACTATACAGCGATTTTTACTGGAAAAAGTGCTGGGGACAAACAGACTAAACTGCAAAAGTGGTGGGGCCATGGCCTCACCGGCCCCTCCGTCTCCGGCGCCTATGTCCATGGAGATCCTCCCAGAGACACACATCGTTACGGCAGCGTTGAGACTGTAAGCCATGTAATACTCTATCAAGATTGAACTTAAAAAAAATTCTGGTGAACCCTCCTTACACGTGGAATACAACTCAATTTTAGTTTGGAAAAATCGAGAAAAGATAGGGAAGGGAATTCGTGTACGACTAAAAAAAAAAAAACCTTGTAAAAAACGGCCTAGGGAAACCTACTGAAGGAAAGAAAAAAAAACTACTCCGAAGAAAAATATCACACAAAAAAATAAAAATTCTTTCGACATCTTTTCTGTTTTGTCATGTTGTTGTTGTTATTATATTTTGTCGAACGGAATAAGTCAGTTGCTTTGGCTCGAATTTCACCAGGCAGTGGACCAGTTTCACCTTGAAGGATCTTCCTATTGCTATGGCGAAGCTTGAACTTAATCAACCATGGGTCAGAAAAACTTCAAGATTCCTCCAAAATTCCTTAGGGAACGTTCAAGTATTAATTACGTCATCAAGAAAAAAGGAAGAAGGGGTTTCGTCTACTGGTGACGATTGCACGATTGCTTAAGGGGGGGGGGGGGGGAGTAAGGGGTGGGCAGCTGATGGCGTAAGCACCGCCGCTATTCAAAATTTTAAAGGATGAAAATTTTTTTATGCGTATAATGTAGTCAGGAAAGCTGGTTTAATAAAAAATGTTTCCAACGGCACTTTACAGGGCCAGAAAATGCCGGAAAATAGCAAAAATGCATCAGCTTCCGGGGCTCTTATTCGGTTCTCCCTCCAAACCATTCGGCTAAATGCTTAGTGTTGCCCCCTCAGTACGTACCCGTTTGGTACAATTTTGTAGTATAATTACAACCTTACGGACATAAGAAGAATTTTCATTGATATATAGCCTAACTTTCTTGGAAGTGTTCATGGCCACACGTTACTTCACTACGTCACACCTTTCCATACTGTATGTTTGTGTATTGTTTTCAAATTACAAATTCTATTTTTAATTCCTTACATTTACTAGTGCCTTACTGGGGAAAGCCCAGAAGTAGACGCCAGTTCCAATCTTATCAGTGTCCACCAATCCATCGTCCACGAGGGCTTGAACCACATCTTTGACGGATTGGGATACGATCCCCTTTTCTTTAGGGGCCAGACGCTCCAGCTCTTTCAACTGAAAAAAGTCACGCTGAAACAATAAAAAAAAATAGATAAATAAATAAAATGAAATCTGACATCCAAACCTGCTATGCTCGAAGCGATGATGATAAAAATTGATAAGATGTTAGATGTTTATTAAAGGAGCTTTAACTCATAAAGGTCATCTCTCAATTCTAAAACACCCTTCATTAAAACAACTAAACAAAATTGAGGAATATACCTCCTAGCGCCATTTTTCTCGATCCACCACATCAAGTACGGTCCCAAAGGTGATTTCCTAACCGTTAGTCAATCCCTTGGTAAAAATCTCGTTTTAAAATATGGCGTCTAGGAGATTTTCTGTTGAATAAATGTTAACTTTATTTACTGCGCCCCGCAGTATATGATGCTTTGCGAGTGCTTGCAATAATCATGATGTTACATCTGTGTGTGCATGTACTATTTTTCTAATAATTACCATGAGATCAAAAATCTAAAAGACTAATGCAATAAAAATAAAAATTAATTACTCCAATAGATCGCCGAAGCAAATTTATAAGACACTAGCCTAGAAAATTATAAATTGTGATGTTAAAATACGAGAATCATTCCGGTTTGTGACGACACAATCTTGAACTTGATGCTGTTTAGTGTACTATTCTCAAAGCCAACCGAGACAGCAGCTTCGTTCTCACCCCCCCCCCCCCCAGCCGACCTTGAAGCTGGTAAATACGCGGATTGCGATCTCCACGTGGCTGTTATAAGGCATGCCGGGTGCTCCTGTAATAATATTTTTTTTCTGCGTATTAGGGAGCACAAACCCAAACTGGTTATCTGCCCCTCGACGATGAAAGAGACAATTTAGCTGGAAAAATCCAAGCGGAAAATCCAGGATCTTTGACATATCACACTCGACATGAGCATGAAGCACTCATGTATGGGTGCTTTTCCTTCCGAAAATTCCAAGGGGTGGCCGAGGGGAGGATGAAATTGACGAAAATTGATGACAAAACAAAAATGTTAACAATGAGCTTCAAACGAAGCCGTCAAGGATTCAATGCCATCAGTTTCCTACAATTTCGGAGCACTTCTATGCTATCCCTAGTCGCACGGAATGTAATATTGTTGGTTGGCTAAAGGTTTTGTTTCCTTAGCCCTCTTAGGTTCTGTAACAATAAACAGTTAAAACAGTTTTGTCTCTGTCGAGGAACTGAATGAAAGAAACCATATTTCCGCCAAATATTAAACCAAATGACATGTTGGTAATTTCGAGGCCAGAAATTGGCCGCCTGATACGATAGATGGACGTATTTATTTCGTATATGCGGGATTCCAGAGCAGAGTTGACTTGTTTAAAAGCTAGCGTATAGTCAACAACCACTTCATGGGCGAGCCATTGTAGCATGTCCGTTGCTTGCTATACCATTGTTAACTCGGTCGTAGGGCAGATAACCCAGTTGGGTTCGTGCTCCCTAAAAACAAACAACAAGTAGCCCTACGTCAGAAACAGGAGCGGCGGTCCACGCTCGAACAAGGTTCGGGATTCCACTAGTCCGTAAATACAGAATTAAATAATTATAGTGTCCGCGGCCTACCTTGAGTTCTCCGCAGGTAATCGATTGTACGTTTTCAGTAACAGTGTGCCTTGTTGATATCCAAGAAGGTTACATAAACAATGGCGGCCGTCGATTAAAGCCGGCCCCCCCCCCCC
>JAHWFP010199335.1:0-10614 GCA_023313725.1 Lithobius niger | reverse complement strand
TCATTCTGGCGCGGGGACTGCGAGGGAGCCGGCGTCTTGGTCCAGGTCTCTTGGGAAGGGCGGGGGCAAGGTTGCCTGTTCTTTAGAGCCGGACGAGAGATGGAAGAGAACGTTTTATACGGCTTGGGCTTCTTGGCTGTGTCGAGGTGAGGGGCGAGAGTAGGGATGAGGCCCCTGAAGAGTGTGTCCGATTCGTGGATAGGCTGGTTGCGGAGCCGATGCATCGTGGACACGTTGAGGTTGTTTGCGGACGAAAGTGCGATGTCCCGGAGGAGCAGCGTGGTGTTAAAAAGCGCTCTCGTGGCCCAGTTGATAGAGTGGTACGTGGCGAAGCTTGCCTTTTGAAAGAGCTGCATGACCAGGGATGAAAGCGTGCGTAGTTCTTCGGGGCTTGCATCCGAGGAGAGTTTTTCACACAGGGCGTTTACCGCAGTGTTGAGAACGTCGGCTTGTGAGGCGGCCCGGAGACTCAGACGGAGACATTTGTCGTTGTCGTATAGGACGAAATTGGGGATATCAGCTTTCTTCGGGATGGAAAGAGCGGTGCCGAAATCCATCTTCACTTCACTGCATAGGAATTCGCATTCCGGGTAGGTTGCAAAGTTGTTCGGGTTCGTGGCGCCGTCGCCCAGCGGACGAAAGAAGCTGCTTTCCCGGCCTGGTCTGGGTGGAGGTGGTTCCTTGTCGAGGATGAGTGGGTCGCCTTTGCCGAGTAGAGAGCCCTCGTTGCGGAGATGGCAGGTGAGTAGCGTGGTGGATTGGCCGAGAAGATTGCGTGGCTTGTCGTCTTTGTCTCTCAGGGCGAATCCGTAACCCGTTTTCAGCCCACGGTTGATGGCAGGAACGTCGGTCGTCTGCGTGGGCCTGAAAAGGAAGCAGTCCGGGATAGTTTCTTCAACCGTCTTGAGGAGTGCAGCAAGCGGGACGATATGTTCTTCTGTGGCGTCGTCCGGGAAGTGGATCTTCCTGGCGGGCGTGGGGACGGCTGAAAGAGGAGCTTGCGTACGAGGAGGGGAGGATGACTTGTGCCTCTTCGGGTCGGCAGGGGGCGGCGTTGAGCTGCGCTTGTCAGAGCCGTGGCTGGAAGAGACCCATGCTTGCATCCGGGCGTGTCGAGCAGATGACGTGGAGGAGGGAGGCGGCATGGGGTTGTCTTGCATCACACGGACCGTTTCTTTGACGATGTCCCTGACTTCACTGCGGGAGACGCTTCGGCCAATCCGGAAGGAATTGGACGAGAGATCCAACGGAGTGTTGCGGGCTGGGGAGCGGGAAGACATCACGGTAGACATCCTTCGCCCGTAGGAGATCTTGTCGTAGAGCCGAAAGATCCATGGGTTCAGACGGCGGGGTACGCTGGCCAGGTTGCAAGGGAGAATCCGAGAAGGCATTGACGCTTGCTTGAAGAGCTTCGGTGGCAGCGGGGATCGGTCCAGCGGCGGCGAGGTCGAGGCGGAGATCCAGCGGTTGCCGAGGGAGAAGCTAGAAGAATGCGGACGCAAGAGAGCATGAGAGGGAGCGGCGAGCGAAGCGGGGGCTTCGGGTGCGGCGGCCATCATCGGGGTAGAATCCAGTTTTCCCGCGAAAGTGACGGGGAACAGCGGCGCGAGGTGGCGTGTAGACACCTCTGGAGGAAAATGAATGCCGATAGTGTGGCCGCTATCGCTTTTATAAGGGAGGACTGCCGCGTGCATGCGCAGCAGGGGGCATGAAAGCAGGCGGCTACGCACCGGAAGAAGAAACCTCCAGGGGAACATCACATTCGAGGAATGTAATGCTAAATTATCAGGTTAAGATGTTTTGGCAACAAAGAAACCGAATTATCAGACTTCCGAGTTTGACTTTTTTGATTCAACAGCTACCGAAAAGCTACTTCAGATTGCGGTATGTGAATTGGAGCAGCCGGTGCTTCCCCAGAGTTCACGAGCGGCTCAATAGGAAGGTCATCCGGGTCAAACTTCGGCGGAATGAACTGCTCACAATATTTAGAGTCTTTGAGATTAGCAGTAGAGTAGAAAATTCCTCCCAAGTCACAAACTCGGGGTCTTCATCAAAAATGTCGGACTTCACAGGCTTAGAATGCGGTGACAAATTCCTGTTTTGGCTGCTTGCAGAAAAAATAGTCAAATTCACTGGAATTCCTGGGGTATTCCAAGTCATCCGGTCTCCCAAAAGTTCTTGAATCAAAATCCACTTTCCAGTATTTATGTTGTTTTACAGACGAGCATTCACCGTGTCGAGAACGTTTACGATGGGGACTGCCATAAAATTTTTCATGACGGGATCGACAATGCAATGGCCTCTCGACGCACAATCACGGCGGCCGTCCACAGCCGGTGATAGGTGGCGAAGAGAAAATGGAACGCAACGAAGTGGCGATGTGAAACTTTATCCAGCGAAGCCCCAACAAAGTGGCGATGTGAAGCACTGTGTGGCGAAGTGACAGTATTCTTCTTCCCAAGCGAGGAACGCTGACGAAGTAGACTTCAACGTTTTGCCTCCCGGCACGTCGGACAACTTTTTCACTTCGCCCGGGACTTTTTTCTGATGTTCACCATGTCCATGTCCCGGGCATGGGTCAACATTTTTCCTTGGGAGATTTTGTGGCTGAACCCGATTTTTTGGTGTTTTCTCCACCACGGGGTTTTTAAATTGGGCTAACTCCAATGTTTTTATGCGCTACGGCAATATTGGAGTTTAAGATGCACTTGTTTGTATGAGAATCTCCAGCAACTTTTCCCTGCAAGCTTCGGCCTAATCGTGCCAGCTTGCTGCAGTGCTGCCACTGACCCAGAGTTGTTAAAGTCCTTTTTTTCACTCTTACTTACTTTTTTGCATTTTGAAACAGCTGACGCAACCTCGATCGACTTTTTCCTATCACCACCAGTCAAATCTGCTTCGACAGCAACTCGAACTGCATCGCCCAAAAACCTGCATTCTCTACCGCTAAATGGCGGCGCCGGCGCAGATGACGACGAAGCTGCAAAGTCGAAGTGGCTACTCCATCGTAGTCAAGAACTTAACATTTTCTCCTCAAAAACAGCAATATCTTCGGCATCATTTTAACGGTTTTCAGCACCTAATTCGTCACAAAGAAGATCCATTCTAATGTTCATGTACATTTTAATTGTATCACGCACTGTATTCACAATTACCTTTAAGTTACTAGCATCGATTGGAGACTTGCCCAAGATCGGCAAAACAGTCTGGGAAGTGGAAGCGCTCCCCGGGACCACCACATTAGGCTTAACGATAGGCTTAGCACCCGAATGTTTCGCGATCGTCTCATCCGACAAAAAAAAATCATAGGTGCATTTAAATCGGTACTTAAGGCTTCGAGTCTTTAATTAAGTGAAGTAGCTCACAAATACCACAAATTGATTTAATAAAATTGCGCAACCTACACTTCCAGCACACAGGATGTTCACCGAGGGGTGTTTTTTGACAAGTACAGGACGGGAAGTCTCCCGATTCCAACAATGAACGAAGTTTCCCAGTGTCCATTGTTCCTATTTCGGGGTGTAGTGGCAAACAGACATGGTTTCATGCATCCAACTGGTACGAATACCCGAAACGAAGTGATTTAAGGATGGCTGAAGTTGCCTTATTAAAGGCTACGACGCCAGTGCTCGACATGGCAGCAAAAATGCTAATCTCATTGCATTGCTGGTTTTAAACGATTAGGTGTTCAAAAATTCGGGTAAAAAAAGCAAATAAGTCGATTTTAGCACATAGTGGAGGTTAGTATTTTGCAGATAGTAAGAAACTAAATATTTACATATTTGAATGGCTGCAACAAGCAGGCTAAAGGCACGACAGCAAACATTTATAAAAGACCTCTTAACTGTAAGCATCAACAGTATCATTTTCTAACTCGTTCCAGTCCAGAATGGCTCTTGGGAAAAACGACTCGACCAGTATATCATGCTTACATTGAAAACGCGTTACTTTCTTCACATGGTCGAGGTGACAGCAAGTACTCTACAGGATTTAAAATAGGTATGGTTATGATACATCCTGTAACACTTAAAGGCTGCCAGTTCAGTGAGTTCATCATGCCAGTTATACCGGCTTCTCTGCAAAAATTGCTCATGACCATTCTAGCACCTCGATGCTGCACTTTCTCAATCTCGCCGATTCGGCACTTAGTAGTAGGATCCAACACAGCAGTACAAAATTCAAGATTGGATCTTACCAAAGCCTTATAAACCATTTCTCTGGCTTGTCGCGAGGTACCAGCCAACACTATTTAGAAACCGTACATCAGAGGTTGCCTTTGTACAAATATTGGTGATGTGATCATTCCATTTCAACTTGTTGTTTATGCAGATTCATAGTATTACCGTAAATCACTAATAAATGCTCTGGCTTCGCTAAAGCCCACCCCCCCCCCAAAAAAAAAAATGATTAAGAAATAGTTTGTGAGGTTGATTACCCCCCCCCCCCCACAACCTTTTTTCTTTAGTCAATCGTGAAATAATTGACTAAAAGCTTCAAACGTTTAAAGAAATCCAATGATTTATTCCTTTAAATCTTGTAAAATGGATCTAAAACATTTTAAAACGCACACTTTTAAAACTGTAGACTCACGTATCTGCGAATTTTTGATAACTAAGCAGTTATCTTCATCAGGCACAATAAGGGTGATTTTTGTGAACTCTGGCTACATCCTTTTTTGTTTACATCGTCTGCTTTCAAGTTCGAAGACGCACGCGAGCGTGGCCCTCCGGTATTTACTGGGCCGGGCCCTTCTCCCACATTGTCGTCGATCTTCTACTCCTTCAGCAACAAAGATTTGAGTTCACGGTTTACTAGATGCAACACATTAGGATTGGCTGGGCCTTGAAGATTCATAAGGGGGACTTTATGTGCCGAATAATGTTGTATTGCAATCGACTCAAAACACCAAAGGTGATTGTCCCTAGCATTATTCGAGCACACCAGTGTCTTCGTGTTTCCCCAGTCAATCTTGTGCTTTGTGCTCATGCAATAAGCTGCAATGCCGACTTTTTCTTCCAGGTGTCTTTTTCTTCCTGGCGTTTCCCATATGCTAACTCAGTCTCATCCTCACACCCTTCCGAGTCTATCCTCGGAAGCATGGAGCACAGTACACTCCTCCTCTCGTATTCACTGCCTTTCCAATAGACACTTCATCTTGTACTTTTTGTGTGTCTCTCTTAGCTGGTAGGGCATCAAACTCAATTTTAACCCATTTAGGTTCGAACGACGATATATTGTCGTCGCAATTCCGCTGCAAAAAAGCCCAAACGACGATATGTAGTTCGCTCAGTTCTACGCCCTGTTAAAAAAAAACGAAAATTTTAACTAGTGAAAATTAGTTTTTACTTACCTAAAATACTTACCTTCAGTAATATTGCTAAAACCACCTTTTTACGCTATTTACTGCTCGCTTATGAACTAAAAACACTATTTTTTACGTTCTCCCTAAGCTTTTCTCCACTGCCGCCAGGCGGCGCTGCACGTCCTTACCGACGTCAGTGCCCCCACCAGTCCAACCGCATCACTTTTTCACGGGCACTCCGGTTCAGTGATTGCGGGGAGGCGGGCGGGTCCTTACTGAAGGTAAGTATTTTAGGTAAGTAAAAATTTTCACTAGTTAAAATTTTCGTTTCTTACTTCCTGCAAATACTTACCTTCAGTAATATTGCTGAATTTGTCAGACAGGAGGCGGGAATCACCACCCCAACCAGGAACCCCGGAGAACAAGCTTACTAAACCACACACACACTGCCACCAAAACACTAATAAAGAACCAAAAGGCGACCAACACACCAGGACCAGGTATCCAGTGACGCCAAGCCCTCATAGAAAGGCCCATGGTCCCCAACCAACAGCCGGGTGAGTTAGCCCAACGCCTGGCAGTACCTCATCCTTGAGAACCTAGCTCAGTAACAAGGCACACAAGCCCAGAAAACCGGCCCGCTCCACTAGAATTGCCGTAATGGAGCACAGCCAGAATAACACACTGCCACAAGGCACACCGACGCGGGCTTCACCCCCAGAAAGCCTGGCCAGCCACAACAAGGCTTGCACCACAGATCCGCCCGCCCCAGGCCACTCGGGACCCCTAAGGAAGTACGCACGAACAGGGGCGGGTGGCGCAGGGAGCACGCTGCTACTGCTACGTCCAGCGGCGTCCCGCACCAAGAGTGTAAGAAATGTCCGCGTTACTCCAGCGAAATCCTAAACCTACAATTACCGTATTGTTTCAAAGCAGGTCCAGAAGAAAAACTGAAGTACAACTGTGCATGCAATAGCGACATTTCGAAAGGTACAACACTTGACCACATGGCTTAAAACAAACACGGCATAAACAACAAGACTGCAGCTTGCATCACTTGCTGTCCGCATCAACACCAGAACGCGAGTGAGCGTTCGCTCCATCCGAAACCAGAAGGTATCTCCCCACTAGGCTAGAGCGCTTGATCAGCCAGATACAATTCTCCAGGCATGCACAATGCATAACCACCGACCAGGCTTCCAAACACCCTTTCCTGAATTGGGGGAAAGTACATTTCAGTGTCAGGCCTTTAACACTACCTTGACATATTAAACAACGACATGAACACTGTAAACCCTCTGCTGGGAAGAACCATTCATAGTTAGGCTATGACAACCAACACACACTCCCATCCATCTCATGCAAACACAATGCTACAGAAGTTATAACATTACTTATGAGCCACAATTATAGAACGCCGCTGAACATAGCCTATTCAACCGCCCTGGGTTCAGTCATTCCGACAACATGTCTGCACCATTTAGTGCAGACGGCACGTTATATATAAACAGAAATATAGCTTTCGTAGCCAATCCCCCCAAAACATACATTTAATGGCAATGTGCTCTGACCTCAAGATTCTCACCTCATACCTAGTAAAGTGGATGGCAGAATGGGAGCCACAGTACAATGAAGGCATTGTAGCCAACGGTGCCAATACTGAAAGTGACATGCACTGTGTAGCCAGGCCAACCTCCTACAGACGGAAACATTGCAATGAATTCCGCCTCCATTGTACTGAGGCACATCATACCCTGCTTTCACAGCCCCACAAAACAGGCACGCTACCCAAGAATACAATGTGCCCATTGAAACTACGCCGGTCGACTCTATCGGCTGCCCAAGATGCAGCTACACATGCATACGATTCAGATCCTGTGACACTTGAAAGATTAATAGCATTCTGTTTCGTACTGACAGTACGTAAGTATCGCAGTATGGTCAACAATAAGCGAATATGAATGGACGTAAAGGCATTGGTATATTGGGACAAGATTATAACACCCAAAAGAATATCAGGCCCTGTTCTAGAAGCTCCATACAACAACTTTCTACTAGTGACCTGTATGGGAAATGTACACTTGTCACATCTTCGTCACGCCTCGATTGAACACCAGTACCTGCAGACATGAACTGGCACACGTACTGGTACACGCACCGTACACGTTTCATCGACGTCATACCTCTCCCTGAGTTGTGAAAAGTAAGATTTGACGAAGTACTGTCATGCCATCAATTCTGAGGAAGGCAACACCTAATAGGTTTTTTTTTTTTTTTTTTTTTTTTTTTACTTCGAAAGACGTGAGTTCGAATTTGGATTCAAGCAACGTTACTACATTTGCTCTAAGAGTTTCGTTTCTGGCTAACAAAAGCAAAACATCCACATAAAACTGCGTCTAAACCAAAATGATAAACACAGGTAAGTTCCAAGAACTGAGAAAATCCCATCATCACTAATGGCTTTTCAAGTTCTTCCCATCACAGTCACCCACTTTGGTGAAGACCATATACGGCTGTTTGCAATAGCCCCACCGTACCATGGTGAACCTCAGGTTTGAATCCTTTGGGGATTTTCATGAAGGTATCGCAATCCAACGTACCACACACTGGATATCCAAATCAACATTCGTCCACTTCAGAATGGATACCAATAATACATAAAAGAATCTAACCTAAAACAAAATCCACAACTGGGCTGAATACTCCATCAAAATCCACACCGCTTGCTTGACAAAACCCCCGAGCTACTAGTCGGGAGCGGAAACGTCTAACGCTTCCGTCGGTATTCTTCTACTTTGTATATCCATTTACATCCCCACTTCCATATCTATAGTTACATTAACCTCTATGTACCCCTCTTTTCTTAAAGGACGCAACGTCGTCTCCCATGGACCGTTCCCATTCACACTTGTGAGGAGAGGCAATGGCTTCTGCATAGGTAATTGGCCCAACAATACACACGTATGCCGCAGCATCACTGAAATCAACAGGACTATCCTGCCCACTAGTGGATACAGTTCCGAAATCTGGTGTTCGTCTACCCCTAAAATCGAACAGTGGTTCAAACTGACATCCCCGTTCTACACAATATTATTTGACATCATTAACACTGCGGAACATAATTCCATCTGGGGTGTGATAGTACACATCCAACCTACCTACCCTTTGCCCCGTCTGACGGACTACTACTTCCCTACACCAATACTGATAATCTAAAGGAGCCAATATGGGGGAGGAGCCTACACTATTACTACGAATGAATGGTCGTGGAGGAACTTCTTCAATGGTTAGTGGGCCCTCAGTCTTATCTTCGGCTTCTACCCTAGAATTACCATCCGATTCCGACTCTGTACCCGAACTAAGTCCCTTTCCATAGTTAAATGTAGTTGCCCTTAGACTGGGTTGGGCACACTCTGAGGCCTATACTGCAAGGACCTCTTCTCCCTTCCCCATAACTTAACCTCATCAACTGTTATGTTTAGTGTCAACGACCAAGTAAGTTTGGGGATTCCACTCTATATCCTACTGTGTCTACCGCATAGCCAATGAATACCCCCTCCCAGCGTTAACGTCAAGGGTATCCCTTCCCGGCTTATGGAAGTGTACAAAACACAATGCACCAGGTCTTCGTAATGTCTGACTGATACACCTCGATCAAACCATAATGTACAAGGGACCCCAAAGCCTAAGTATGAGTGAGGGTACCTATGCTTCAGGTAGGTGAACGTACATACAAATTCTGCCCAAGATTGCGTGGCAGAGAAGTCTCGTGAAGTATTGCACGTACCCCTTCTAACAACATGCGGTTAAATCGCCTAGCGATTCCAGCCATAGCTGGTGAGTAGGCATTGGTTTGCTGGTATCTGATACCCAACCTACATAATCACAAAATTCCATACCTCGGTCCGTGCGAACATTTACAAAGTTGAGGCTAAATTGTCTGTCATTTCTGGCACGAAAGTCAACAAACGTTTGAAACGCATCGCTTTCCTTAGCGATGGGAAACACCCATGCATAACGAGAATTATCATCAAGTAAAGTAAGCACATATCGACAATTACCCAAGGATACCGTGCGATTTGGTCCCCAAACAACCACGTGAAGGAGCTCGAGGGGCTTCTTACTCTGAAAAGCACCAATACCCTTAAAACTGGCCCTAGTCGATTTGGTTACCTTGCAGACCTCGCACTGAGGAGAGTTAGGCTTCACTCCTAGTATCCATGTACCACCTTGGAGTTATGTAAATTTAACAGGCCCAATTAACGCTGATGACCGAGCCTCGAGTGCCAGGATTCCACAGAAACTAATTGGATTTAACTTCAACATGTACCCTAAAGTCCCCCTTCTGATTCATACTTAAGCCAAGGGAACTCGTACTCGAACCAGATGAACAAGCTACAGCCCCATTCACATGTTTTTTGTTTGACCGTACGAGACAATGCATACACCATACAACTTGTTTGCGATTCGCCAAAAAAAAAATTGGGCATAGTGGCCCCGTGCGACCGCATATAGCGGCAGACCCCAAAGGGCCTCCGAAATGGCCCCCCCCCCCCCCCCACTCAACCTAAGGACCCAAGGAAGAGAAGACAGTCGAAGGCAAAAGGAGGGGGGAGAACCCTACTTCAAACCCATAGTACTAACCGTCCAAGTTGCCAAACTCCAGTGAGACCATGTCTTGATGCACACCGCAGGAGCCAACGCAACTGCCATGCCAGGACCAAAGAAATGTAGAGGCAATAACGATTAATGTAAACATACCCTAACATATCAGAAACACATAGGCCTATGGGCAAACGCCCATGGAGACACTCACCATACCGTCGGCGACACATGACGACTGCGCAGAGACACCTGGCGACGGCTTTTTTTTTTTAATTGGTCCCGCCGCGCCAGTGTCATAGCAGCCACGCTCACCGGCGACATGTGACACCCTCGAAGTGACAACTGGCAACAGAACGGCGACAATGTGTCCCGCTGCGTCAGCTACTTACCCAGGTGACAACTGGCTACAAAACGGCGACGATGTGTCCCGCTGCGTCAGGGTCATACAGCTACTTTCCCTGGCGACAACTGGCTACAGAACGGCGACAATTTGTCCCGCTGCGTCAGCATCAGACAGCTACTTTCCCTGGTGACAACTGGCTACAGAACGGCGACAATTTGTCCCGCTGCGTTAGCGTCATACAGCTACTTTCCCTGGTGACAACTGGCTACAGAACGGCGACAATTTGACCCGCTGCATCAGCGTCTAGTAGCTACTGAGTTATAAAATAACACTACCCAGTTCGCTAAAATTCACAACTCGGACT
>JAHWFP010199332.1:0-15483 GCA_023313725.1 Lithobius niger | reverse complement strand
GTACAAGACGTTGTCTGGAAATCGGTCGAAATTTTGCTATTTGGCGCGTGTTTGTTTATACACGTACCTGATGTTCCGAATTCGGATTTCTCAAATATAAAAAAAAAACACTCCTTATCAAAAATTCGATTATTGAACTGCGTGCTTTGAATCCGGTAAAGAAAATCGCTAGATCCTGTAGTCAGCTTCAATTTCAAGTTACGTTAGGTGGGAAATTCTACATTGTTTTCAAATTGAAATTTCGCGAAACGATTGTTGGGTTGCTAACCCTGAAAATTGTTATTTATCTACATTAATAAAAACTAGTTGAACAGCCAGTACACAGTGGAGTGTACGCAGACCTTCACCTCACTCCACTGTGTACTGGCTGTTCTACTAGTTTTTATTAATGTAGATAAATAACAATTTTTAAGGTCAGCAACCCAACAATCGTTTCGCGAACCTTCCCTTTGAAAACAATGTAGAATTTCCCACCTCACGTAACTTGAAACTGAAGCTGACTACAGGATCTAGCGATTTTCTTTACTGGATTCAAAGCACACAGTTCAATAATCGAAATTTTGATAAGGAGTGGTTTTTTTTTATATTTTAGGAATCCGAATTCGGAACACCAGGCACGTGTATAAACAAACACGCGCCAATAGCAAAATTTTCGACCGATTTCCAGACAGCGTCAATACCAAAAAAAAAAAAAAAAAAAAAAATAAGAAAGAAAAAAACTAAACCGAGTTCCCTCCAATATATTGACTGTTTCTGCATCTGTTAAATATTAATGCACGTAGGCGGCAGATTTTTTGTGAGTGGGAGTTCTGTCCTTATCAGTTCTCGCAAACAACACACGCAAATGTCCCTTTCGTGCTGCTGCTGTTCCAACTTCCTCATTGAATACTAAATTACTTGGTTTTTAATATTATTTTCTTTGTATGTGGCTTTAGGTTGTTGTTAATGTGGCTGTCTTTAAGCTGCTGTTGAGAGCCGCATCCGAATTGAGAAAATATCTTTGACACATGCGTGGACCAACCTTTGCATCCCCAGGTATTCGTTGGTCGTGAGGATAAAAATTCGGTGGAGTTCACTTTCCGACTGTGAGGCAACCACGAAGACCATAAAAAGACGGCTTTATTAAAATTGTCGGTTCTAAATAGAGTAGTGACAATAACGTAATATTATGATACATATTATCATTATTTTATTATTATTACTAGAAGTAAGCCCGCACGGGTGGTGTAATGATTCCGTGATATTTCCATCCTTTAGACACTTGCTGGCCAACAGAGCCACGTATTGTAACCTTATGCGATGCTCCACCTGTATGTTTAATAAAGGCTATAAAGGTTAGTGTTGGTGTTAGTGTTAGGCTAACATAGCAAAAACGGCTATCAAATAGGCCACAATCATGAACCTAAAATTGTTTAGTTTTGAGGGGCCTATATTTTAACCTTGCCTCCCCCCCCCCCACCTTGAAAAAGGCTAGGGGCTAGGGACGGTTGTTGTGTTGGCATGTGTTGCGATTTATTGACATTTGACTTGAGTGCATGCCCACTACCGACTGGTCGTGCATATTCCTTTGTTCGCTTTGGTTGACTATCAAGAGATGGCGCTGCTGACTGTGTTTTATTAACTGAAGATCGTTTAGGAGCAGACTTAAATTGTGAGCAAACTTGATGGAGACATTGTTAGGGAGGCTTAAAGAAACGAAGCTTCAACAATCTGCAAGAGGGCGAGCGGGCTTATTCTTCCCACGGTAGCAAAGGAAAAGGGCGAGCGGCCGACAAGGAACACGGATATGCGCTCTATCAATTACTTGCGGCCGTCTTGTGGCCGTCTCGTTGCCGTCCATGCAACGCCACAACTCGATTTTATTAATAAAGATTTTTATCAAGGCACGCTAGTGTGTCACCCGCCAAGATAAACGATAACATCCAGATAACATATATATAAAGCATTGCGACCACTATACCTGTTGTGTCTTTACGGCAAAGGTAGGTTGGCTGTTTTCAGGCATGTGAGGATAAATAACTATGCGACAGAAAAGGCTGAAACTTGTTTAATCGGAAGACTTTGGTCGCCTGGCAACATAAAAATCACTATTAAGGACACAGCTTACCGTTTTTTTGTTGAAAAAATGACGTGAATAATGTTAATAGTTGCCTAATTACTTACTACTTACTACTAACGCTTGTTTTTGTATCAGGAAAATAAAATAAGTTCTTCCATGCGGTGAATAAAGCTGTTCTTAGCTCGTTTTACAGGTATTGCTCTGTAGATGTGCCCTTTTCATATGGACCTTTCTTATTGGTCAAGTGGTTCAGGGAGATCCAAATGCAACAGCCAACAAATCGACAAAAAACGCGCATTATAGGACTAAGAAATCCACTTTTAACAGCGTTGTCTTAGTAAGACGCTCTTCTTTTCCCCCTCCAGTGACCCTTGCAGCTATCCCAGTTACTGGCTCCAGCATAGAGTTCAAAGGTACAAAGGGTTTAACGAGCGTTAACCACTCCTGGTCATCTCCTGGCCAGCATAGAGTTATAATAATAATAATAATATCAGTTTGTCACAATAGCAACAGGTCAGGCAAGGACCCTAGGATCACTAACAGCCAGCCCAATTTAAAAACAGAAGACAGTATCATATAAAGATATAGATTTGGCCGCGGGAAGGTCAGGGGGATGAGGAATGGAACACGAACGCCTTACGAATGCAGTTATATACAATATTACAACGTTGTGTCCACAGGGGCTCGTCACAATATACGCGTACGTGCGGGCCAACAAACAACGCGCGCAGCAACACTATAGTAAGAGAGTGTAGTTTCTTCTCTTGCTATAGTGTTGCTGCGCGCGTTGTTTGTTGGCCCGTACGTACGCATACTTTGTGACGAGCCCCTGTGGTTGTGTCACTGCCCAATATAGAGTATCCCGGAAATATACTGTCAAACTTTAGGTGGTTAGCCTACAGGGGACAAGGAAACAAACAATTTTTCCTAATAAACCCATGTCCGCAGATGAACTGTTACCGAGATACAGGGTATGAAAGTTTGCATTGTTAATGCAACAATGACAAAAATGTCAGAAACGTCGAAACACATCAAGACACAATTTGGTACACGTTCACAGCCGTTTAGGTGTTGTTCTGTGGTGCAGTATCAAACCCATTATGTTCGTCTGAAGGGACACATGGGAGGGGGGCGGGAAGCAAGCCCAGGAGGGAGGGGGGGGGGGGGAAGCAAGCCCAGCAACATGTTCCTGCTAGCTTGGAAAAAGGCAGTAAACGCAGATTTGGTGGGTTGGAGTGGTGGAACCTATGTGTTGGTGATTCATAAAAACATCACTTTGCTTTGTTATTAGTGTATTACCTTCCTACATCCAAATACACTGTTTGGTTAAGTGTGGACTTTAAAAAAACGTTTTAACTCATTTTATCAAAGCTACATCTTTGTAGTTACTGCTTTTTACCTTACCAGGGCAGTTCTGTTTAAAGTACGTTTTGTTTTCTTTATATCCTACAGAAAAACCCGCGACCTACAAGAGTGTGGGAGGGTGGGGTTCCCCCCCCCCCCCCCCTCATCTGCCCCTTCGAACATAATGGGTTTGATACTGCACCATTACACAGCATCTAAACCGCTGTGAACGTGTACCAAATTGTGTCTTGATGTGTTTCGGCGTCTGTGATATTTTTGTGATTGTTGCATTAACAGTGCAAACTTTCAAACCCATTTATTTCATTTGCGGACATGGGTTTATTAGCAAAAGTTACTTGTTTCCTTGTTCCCTGTAACCACCTAAAGTTTGTCAGTATATTTCCGGCGCAAGCTGTTTATTAATAGGTCAGAAACCTATGAATGTATAGAAAACTAACGTATTATTAGCATTTCTCTCTCGGCCGAGTAATTATGACCTTCGGAACCAGTTATATGCCTAAAGTGTGCGCGGCCTAGCTTGAGATCGCCGCAGAACAAACACAGATAATCGGTTGTACGTTTTTGGCAGCAGAGTGCCTTGTTGATATCCAAGATGGTTACAAAAACAATGGCGGCCGTCGATTAAAGCCGGCCCCTCCAGGAAGACGTAGTCGCTCGTAAAATACTTCCAGGACACAAGATACGCTGCGCACACAATAGGCTAGTTATTTAAACTTTCTGGCCACCAAGGCCATCGCCGTGAGCAAGGTTAATTGTCTTGCGTCATTCAGATTATAGCGAAATTCAGATTGGATCTCATGTAGATTGTGAGGCAACTCATATTGGATCCCATTTAGATGGTGAGGCAACTCATATTGGATCCCATTTAGATTGTGAGGTAACTAATATTGGACACCATTCAGATTGTGAGGCATCTTACCCTAGCCAGTTTTGAATTTACATCAAAGCAAGTCCAGTATACCAATCCTTGTTTGCATTTCTCTCTCTCCAGAAATACATTTAACGCCAAACGTGATTTTAGTTTTAATTCGTCAAATTCTGTCGCCCAAAATAAACGATAATGTCGTCTAAAATTTTCGACGTGGGATGGCGCGCATTCTTTGACGTGACGCCGTCCAACTCAAGCCATGTCACCAGCAGCAAACGGCGTAATACCGTTTATCTCACGTCCGTTTTCATTAAGCTCTGGCTACTCCAGCCGCTATAACGGAAATTCTCTTCAAACTTGGAATTCGGTGCCCACCAATAAACGACGTTACGATTTCCGGCCCTCCCGACTGAGTAAATTAATAATAATAATAATTGCAATTGCGGAACGAGGCGCATCACTTTGTAGGATTCTAATCCACCAGGACAGGGAGATTCCACACCGATTCCCAGGGGAAGTCGGAGGTCAAACAGAGAAAGGGCAAACGACGTTGTGACAGTTGAATTGGCCAATGGTGTTGGTGTATAAAGCCGAAAGGGGTGGTAGGCTCGAGGGGATCAGGGGGTCCTGGGAACGCGAGGTGGGGGAGGGGAGGAGGGGGAGTATAAGAGAGACTGAATCCAATGTAATTATCTGGAATCGATGCAATTGCCCCCTGGTGCTTGCAATTGGAAATAGTTTGAAGAATTTGTTGTTGAGCATATGCATGGTGCCATTGGGATTTAGTTGTTGACCCCTCCAGACCTGAAGCGCGACTTGGACAACGAACGGGATGGAGTCATTCTTCGTCCCTTGTTGTATCCGGTAGAACTGTTGGGTTTGCTTTGGAATACTGGTATCGATTTAAACGTGGACAATACCGTAGGACAGTTAGAATAAAGCCGTGACACGAGCGGAAGGGATTTAGCGATAGTGGTTAGGGACGAACAATCGTATAAAGATATCAGTAGCCCCTGATCTCAGTAGAACACACAACTCGGAAAAATCTGTAGGTTGTTTTTACCCCCCTTTTTTCCCCCTAATTTAGCAGAAAATCACATATGATGCAAATCTTGTATGTTGCTCATGTTTACTGGGGCCATTGGCCATTAGGTCTTGTATCTGAAAAAGCGTACATTATGAATTAACTTGTCTTTTCATTTACGGTTCCTGCTCTGGAACCTTCCAGAAACTTTCATTTCCCATAATACCCTTGTTATTTCGCGGTTGTCAGGTGTAACCAACCCGTATTTACGAAACGGAGCCAGCATGCAGAATCAGTCAGCCTTCGGGCCAGCCACCCGGCTGGTCCTCCTTGACCCCTGCACCTAGGTCTGCTGGCTACGGGAATTTTGGCTTCTTAAGCCTTTAGTAGGACTATTTTTACGAACCCTTAGTTACGGTAGTTCCGTGGTTACTGGTTACGCCGAAAGTAGGCTTAGTTTCTTTCGGTCCCAAACCTAAAGTTCTGGCCCGAGAATTCCCAAACTCAGTATAGACTCTCTCCCGTTCAGCTCGCTTTTTTAGTTAACGTAGATTTCCGAAATCCTTGCTTCACCATTCCCATACGTAATTAATATTTTATTCCCTGACCTTCCCCAAAGAAATCCTGCAAAATTAACTGTATTAAAGAGGGATTGCCACCAAATGACAGGCTTCACCACATCTAGCCATTTGCCGCCATCTAGTTCTCTCTAGCCCTTACTGTCAACAGGCGAAGGAACTCACAAATACATTTTTTTTTGCGCAACAAGCAAGCCACGTTCCTCCTTACTTATTGAGTGTAAAGTTGGAGCGCCCACGTGCACCAGGAAGCAAGCGGTATCACGGACCGTTTTTTTTCTATATAACGACCGTTTTGAAACGCAGATTTTGAACCGCTAGATGGGCGCCATCTAGTGACAGTGATATCGTTAACCTTGACCACTTGCTCTCTGGTGCACTTGGACGCACCAACTTTACATTTACTAATTAAGAGTCACGTGGCTGGTTTGTTGTGTAAAACGAAATTTCTTTGTGCATTCCTTCGCTTGTTGAAATCAAGTGCTACATAGAACTAAATAATGATGGACAGCGCTAGATGCTATTCGTTCTGTGAATAGGCGCCTTTAATGGACCTTCAAGGCTTTATGTCCAAGCAAGGGTTGGATTGGGGATAGAGATTACATTTGGACGGTTTTTTTTTCCTACAAAAGCGCTGCCTGTTGGCATTTTACCGGATAATGCTACATGTATAATATTTATTTTTTATATCACTATTTATTTATTTAATTACATCCCAAAATCTGAAGGAAAAACTAGTTTAAGTTACATCTAAATAGAAAATGCATTTTTTTTTTACTACTTACTATTTAAATGATTGTATAAAATAAAATAAAAAATAAATGTTAAGCACAAGACAAGATAACGAACACATAAAGATGAATCCTTCCGATCAAGCGTATTAGAACAAAGTACTAAGGCTTAGCAAATGTATTTTAAGAGAGTACTAAGGTTTAAGCAAAATACAAATCATCATCATCATTTTCTGATTTTTCTCTTAAATTGGCGAAACTATATAATGACAGTAAGTTCAACATGTGGCTGGTTAAAAATTGTTGGTGTATAAAAACTTCCATGACTATTATTTACCAAAGGAATTTCATATCTAATGGTTTCATCCCTCAGGTGACTTTTTTTTTGAAAATTAGGCCTTCATTTGTAGAATTAGGCCGAAATTTGAGCGATTTGGCCGAAATTTGTGATAAGCTTAAATCTAGGGTTAATAATGTATCCCATAATTTAATCCTAATAAGTGATTAGGCCTAAATTTGAGTGACATAATTAAGGTTTAATAATGTAGCCCGTAATTTAAGCCTAAAACGTGATTAGGACTATATTTGAGTGACATAAATATCTGAGTGAATACTTACTAGGTAGTCTTTCTATACCTATAGGAAGGCCAAAGCGTAGGGAAAATGCGCGAAGTAATCTTTCCCTATTGAACAACAAATGAATCAGAAAACCACAAATGGAACCCCTGGTACCCTCCAGAGGCGATTTTCTAAACAAGGAATTCTTTTCAATCTTGACGTGTTTTATTGGGATTCCTCCAATCCCTAACTCTCCTAAACCAGAAGCGAATAAATATATACACGTCCGTAGCACGTGGGACTGTAGTAACTATTGCTTCATATTCCATCTCTCGTCACAAGGTCATCTGGGAGATAAGGTGTCGGTTTCTCAGATAGCAGCCAGTTGATTCACATCGCTGGAATCTTATTTTAACAGAGCAGCACTAAAAGCCATCAGTTTTCCGCGCGCGCATGAACTGGCTTTAACTCGGGAGGTGAAACATGCGATTTCTGCTTCAGTCCGCCTTGGCTTGCAGTTGCTAGCTGTTTTGCCGCTTCACGCTCATGGAACACAGTTGTAAGGGCTCGTTTACGTAATGAGACCTTCTCGCTCGCCAAAAGCTATTTGCTAGGCAACCGTTATTTATTTACGATTAATTTCCCGTTTCTATTAAATGATCGCGGTAATCGACAACAAATTAAATGTATTATAAATTAATAACAACACGGACAAAGAACAAAGTGCAACAGTCATTTTAAACATTGCTACAACATTGTTGCCATTTCATGCTATTTCCAAAATTTGCTATTTTCGCTGAAAAAAACCGGTTCTAGCAGTGATCAAACGACGGTAGAATAAACAGCTACTCGCAACGAGAATTCAAAATCCAACATGGCGTCCATTTCTGAGTTATCGATTCGAAGACAAACCTTCGAATGCCAGTATTCAGGAATCATTCCGTCGTCGTGTACTGCAGTAAAAATTGTTTTCTTGTTGTCATAAATCGACGCTGTCATGTTGCAAGCATCGTACGTCGTGTCGCGAGGCACGAGGAGAAAGTTTGTGTCCGCGTTGTTGCCATGGTTACTACGTATAGACAACTCGAAAGCCGCATTCTCCGAACAAAGGCATGAAGCAGCCAGCAGATTTAGTATTGACCAAGTAAAGGCTAGTGAGCGAGAAAATTGTTCTTGCATAAACGCGCCCTAAGCGTATATAGGTACCACATGCCTGGATTACCCGTTTCCGGAGTGATATTTTTCAGCATCTATCTATTAGGTCAAAACCTAGCGTATATAAATTTAACGTGTGTTATCCAAGAAAATAGTTGCGATCAGTGGTTCAAAATTTGACCTCATGGGGCTGCGACCATGAACGAGAGATGGAACCTGCGGTAACATTATCATCAACACTCCCTTTCATGTCTCTCCTGTCTAAACCTAATAAATTCTTGATGCAAGTAATGGTGTAATTGTGATTTCCTCTTCTTATAGCCGAAGTTTGTGCGATAATATACACATTTCTTATCAACAATAGCATGAGTGCATAGACTGGGATGAGTTAATGGTCTCTTGTAAATTTGCGGCTCTTGTTAGGGGCCAGATCAGTACTGTATTTACATCCAACTGGATGGCGCCACAGTTACTTTTGCTTGCAAAGTTATAGAGGCCATACGAAAATGATATCGCCAAACTTAATTTTTGGCTCCTACCTCCGTCACGCTTTGTCACAACCTTTACAATCCCCAACCCTCAGAAAATGATATCACCCTCTTCGTTACCGATGAAGAGGGTGACAATCACATGAGCTTGGCGTCCGTGGCTCGCGTGTCGCGTGGATACAGAGTCTATAGAGCAGTGACACGACGTAGTATTATTGTATATAACTATATGCTGGAGCCTTAATGGGTTAGCTGCAAGGGGCACTGCATAGAGAAACAGAAGGGCGTCATACTGAAGCCGATGCTGTGAAGAGTGATTTCTTAGACCTAAAACACGCGATTTTTGTTGTTGGAGAAAACAACGTTATTTTAAGCCTAAGAAATCCGCTCTTCCGTTGTTTTCCCTCCATTTTTATGTAGTGCACCTTGTAGTTATGCCCTCCAAAACCCATACTGGTGCCAATATGGCGGCAATTGTCACTGCTCTATACACATAATGAAAGGGGTGAAACGAGCCAGAAGCCTTATCGTACAACAATCCGTTTTTTTTTTTTAATAATCACTATTATAATCACTGGAACTCGCGCTGAACGTCTTTATATTTAACATGTCTCACATTCTACGTCATTATATTTGTACCAGGTCGTCTAGATCGATCTGAGAAGTTTTTCAGTTTTTGCTATCCCATCAATTTCCGGTAATGGCCGATGCTTTTATCTCAGTGTTAAAACGCTTCTCAGGTCGCTCTAGACAACTACGAGTACAAATAATGAATTCGAACGTGAGACAAGTTATCAATAAAGACGTGCAGCGCGAATTCCATATGATAACAGCGCATAAACGTAAAATTTCATCACGCTCAGTGGTTGTATGTATGAGAGAATGAAAGGCAAACGGGGAAGGAAAGTGTTTGAGGACCACTAACAGACGTCCCCATTGAAAGGAAAGGGGCCAGTGCCGTCATTCGTAGAATTCTGGCCGTCGAAGGAAGGCAATGTTTATTTAACAGTTTTCTAAACGTATGTTCTGATATGGTCGAGACTGCTTCTTCACTAAGAGAGTTCCATGCAGGGACAACAAAACACTATTGCTGAAGAAAAATGTCCAACAGTTTTTCTCATTCCGGGAAATGATCAATTTAAAAAAAAACATGGCCTTCAGTAGTTGGCTTAGTTCTCAACTTGAACAAGAAAAGTCGAGGGTAACATATTATGTAGAATTTTGTAGATCAGCACAAGATCCGCCTTCAATCTGCGCACTTCCAGCGAATCCAACTTTAGTAATTTAGTCGTTGTTCATAGTTTAACTTTTGTAGCCCCCGCCACAGCCGTTGTGAATCTCCGATGAATCGACTCAACCTGATCAATGTCTTCAACAGGCACAGACAACAGACAAATTAGGCAAAGGCCAACGGCATCAGTCGAATTAGGGGTATTACTGATTTTAAGAGTGTAACGAAAATTATGTCAAATTATGTCAACTTCTTTGCATCCGTCCACCATTTTTTTATCAAGACCAACGATAAGCAACTATATGCTACAACTTCATTAGCCAATTGGACTATTTTTTTTTTTTATAATTTCGACTTTCCCGTCTCTGCTACGCCTCAACCAGCACCCAAATCTAAAATTACCGTAAGCTGTCCATAGTGCTATTAATCTCAAAAAGCCCGAAAAGCAGCCCCCCCCCCCCTCGTCTTGTTTCAAATTTATTTTGCTTTCGCTCGCCATAATAAATCTTGGACTAGACTACATCAGTCGTTTGCTTATCTAGATTTGATAAACAACAAAACGGTTTTCAATAAGAACACAATTACCTGCTGTCCCCCAGTCTGGAAGAGGTGGCAGCTTGAGCTTGATTTATCTATTCGATCTGATCAAAATCCCTGATAAAAGAGCGCGTCTCGAGAGATTTGGACCATTCATCATGTTGGGATCGGGGATTTTCAACTCACGCCTTAATAATTTCGCACAAACAGCAATTGTGCATAATTTATCCCTCGCCAAAACCTCGCAACGACCGTGACACTACGTACATCACTTTTGTTGACAGCTATAGTTGAGTTTTAGGTGGCTGTGTTGTGTATTTTCTTTGTCATGTTTTATTTCTGTTAGCTAGTTCTACAGAGTGAATAATGATCTGCTGAATACGCGTTTTCTTTTTCTCCTCAGCTGTAGGTTGGGTTGAGGATGTGTTTAGGAAGCCCAAATGTTTTTTAATCAATATTTTCTAATTTTGTGGTTGAACTGATTTTATTTTGCAAGTTATGAGATATTTTCGAGGCAGAACGTAGTCCAAAGATGGTAAGGCTGTATTCGAGGATAGAAAGGATAACGCTCCAAGAAGATTTTCAGGTATGGTTAGAATATATCCGAGAATAGCAACAACGAAAACTCTCCAGTGTGAATTCCAGGATGGTAATGATGTCTTCGAGATTAGCAACAACGAAAACTCTCGTAAGATTTCCAGGATGTATGGATATACCCGAGAATGTCAATAACGAGAACTCAAGATTTCTAGGTATGGTACCGATATATCCGCAAATAGCAACAACGAGAACTCTCCTGTAAGATTTCCAGGATGGTAAGGATATATCCGAGAATGCCAACAAGGAGAACTCTCGTGCAAGATTTCCAGGAATGTTAAGGGTATATCCGAGAATAACAACAACTCTCCTGTAAGATTTCCGGGATGGTAGAGATATACCCGAGAATAACACCAACGAAAAACTTTGTACACGACTTCCAGGAACGACAACGATGTATCGGAGAATAGCAACAACGAGAACTCTCCTGCAAGACTTCCAGGAATGGTAAGGATATATCCAAAATTAACAACAACGGGAACTTTCCTGTAATATTTCCAGGATGGTAAGGATATATCCGAGAATGCCAACAAGGAAAACTCTCCTCCAAGATTTCCAGGAAGGGTAAGGGTATATCCGAGAATAACAACAACGAGAACTCTCCTGTAAGATTTCCAGGATGGTAAGGATATATCCTAGAATGCCAACACGGTGAACTCTCCTGCAAGATTTCCAGGATGGTAAAGATAATAACAACAACAAGAAACTTTGTACACGACTTCCAGGAATGACAACGATGTATCGGAGAATGGCAACAACGAGAACTCTCCTGCAAGACTTCCAGGAATAGTAAGGATATATCCAAGAATAACGGCAACGAGAACACTTCTATGAGCTTTCCAGGAATGATAAGGATATATCTCAGAAAAGAGCAACAACGATAACTCTCCTGTAACGAGTTCCACAAATGATAAGGATATATCTCAGAAAAGAGTATCAATGTGGATAACTCTCCTGTAACGAGTTGCACAAATGATAAGGATATATATGATATATCCGACGATAGAAACGAGAACTCTCTTGGAGATTACCCCCTCTTTGTCCAATTATGCAAAGATGATAACCCTCCAGCCCCCCCCCGTAAACACCGGGCATTTCATCACACACACACACACACACAGCATTTTGCATTTCATGGAAACCCGGATTTCATAAAATTCCAAGATGTTGCCACAGGCGGTGTTGCGAAATAAATCAGAAGTTGTGGATGTAACTGAGTTGGAAGGGGTTACAGAGAAAGGGTAACCGGACGACTGAGTTTACTTTTGTACGGTCGTTGTTCGGCCTGTACTGTTAGGTCGGTTGCTATTATTGTATTTTGGGAGGAGGGGGCAGCCAGCACAAAGTTGGAACCGACACTGAAGATTTCCGCAGCTTGTCTTATTCATTTTTCTACCATTTTTCTCAGAACTTTATTAACCTTTTTTTTTTTAGCAAGTTAATCAAGCTGTTGGTTTTAGAGGCAAAATTTGCAAAACATAAACACAAAGTTAATTAACTCGTCTTGTTTTTTTATTTTTTTATTTGCGTGTATTTATTTTGAGTTGATAGATTTTGTTTTCTTACGATTTGCGAAATTAAGGGTGACGAGTTAACGTTAGGCCTACAACATACCCATCATCAATTAATTGAATGTGGGCGTGCTCGCGCAAACATGACATAAATTAATGCCTCCCGACTCTCGATAGAATAACAATTTTCGTCTCGAACTCGTTAATAGATTAAGAGATGCGTGCCTGGGGAATTCCAACGTTGCACGCGGGAATAATAACGACCTAGATCAAAACTTATGATCACCTCGACACTTCGTTAGCGGTTATATTTGGTAATTTGTGTCAAATTAGATTCACATCGTGCCCAGCCGTCTATCGTCGTACGAGTAATGCTTCAAAAAAATGTTAACATAAAACACGACAGAGAGTAAATTATAAATCTACATAGTTAAGTTGTGGTTAATCATGTATTTTAAAATTTCAAATCAGGCACTTCGTTCAACTGAAAAGTAAAAAAAAAAATACATAAAAACAGTCGTCGATTCAATTTCCAGGAATAAGGATGTATCCGAGAATAACAGCGACGAGAACTCTTCTATACGATTTCCAGGAATGATAAGGATACATGTCCTTGAACTATGTTGTTGAAGTGTGTCGTTGAACTGTGTCATTGAATAATGACGTTAAAACCCTTTCATGCTCCAAAAATAACAATAAGCACAGTTGGTAAGGCTGAATACCAGATTTGGTCCTGTGACCCAAATTTCACTCGACCTCACTCACTGCACGAACTTGATCCAGTGACCTGACAAAACCATTCAAATGTAAAACGGGAAAATGTCTGACCATTGCATGGGAGTCAAGTATTAAATTTCGTGTGCCTAAAATTTCGTGAACGGTATTTGTCGAAACGGGATTTGCCTTTTTAGGCAAAAGGTTTTAATCTGCTTTCTTTTTGGCGAAAGGGGATCTGGCGAAACGGAACGTAACCACCTGGAACCCCAAAAAATATGTGCTTCATACTTGTGAAAATAAAGTAAAGGTGGGGAAGTAATTCATAAACAAAACAAAAAAATATTAGTTTTATTTCGGGTAGAAAAGAATCTTAAGAAAAAAGGACCAAAACTCGAGAGCTGTGCATTAGCCAGTCCAACTTCATTGGTTAATTCCCAGGAAAAAAAATGTTGCTGTCTTGTCTAAACACCACGATTTTAAAAATATCCTTCGTGCTAGAATTTTGCCCACCGCCAGTGCTAGATTTCTTCAACAATAGAAATTTCAGTCGTCATCAACTTAGCCTCCGATTCTGCCAATAGTAGTGCACGCCACAAAAAAGAACTGCTCTATATAGCATGCGGACTGAAGTGTGAAAGGCACTCGTGACGCGTGATACGCGTATTTTTCATTTAAAACACTGAAGTAACACTAAATTATTTAAGTTTTACAACAGAGGCTTCATGCTATGTACCTCTTAGTCCACTCTGTGTCAAAACAAATACGCCTGAGGTTGAATTTCATGAATGTCAAACAAACGAGGACACTAGGTACGTATGTATTGCACTACGGCATTTTCTATTCTCATTAAAATTGTATTAAACGATCTTTTAACGTAGCAAAGAATCGTCCGAAGACTTCAAGGTTAGTCACCATTACCGTAAAATAGTGTTCGTTTAGCGCTACAACACCAGGAAATCTGATAATGAGAAGGTATCACTTTCTCGTTTGTCCCGCTAACACTAACCAATGATATAATGTGGACGCTTTCAGCACGCCTCGCGGCAGTTTTAGACGATATTGGACGACGCGGCTCGCATGGTACGTGAAAGCGAGTGTTAAGCCTTATTACGTATAAGGAAGCTGTGGCCAGTGATACGTTTGGCTGTGATGTGGTTAGTACGAATCCAATATCTGCTTTCCCGCGTGCCTGGCTAGCGACGAATGTGATTTTCTGCTGGATCATGGGGCAACGAGAGGGGCCCTTTCTAGTCCACTCGAAAGTGATATCAGCCTTGCTACCTCGGATCCCTTTCCAACTTTATGACTGAGGTTGTATGATGCTTGGCAAGAATTGTAGTGCAAACAACATGGCAATAAGTTGCGGGATATTAAGGAGATTGTTCAGGCATGGCACTCAGCTTGTCACCACAGTCTCAGAGAAGACGTGGTGTTGGCCCGTCTACGTATTGGTCACACCAACGTCACACACAGCTTTCTTTAGAGGAGGGCCACTTATGGTCCGTCATCGCTATCTTGATGGTGTTCCTTCTTCTGCGAGACTTAGAGTGTCGATTGGGTGACGAGTTCTGTCCTCTTGTCCGGAGTTTTTAAAACAAATTTTGCAGGAGGTATAGATGTACGATAGGATCTAGATTTGGGGTTTGCTTAGCATATCTGTAATGTGTGGCACAGCGGCAACTCGGACACCTGCACTGTGACTGAGGTTAGCACTAATGACCTAGCCATCGATGAGCTATAAAGCCTCAAACCACCCCGCTCCCTTAACGACTCAGTTGTGCTTGACTCTCTTCAATCGGGTTGCCAAGGAACCCTCATGAAATTCACATTTTGGTGGTTCGAAAACGGTATTTTTCCGCTGCGATGTTATTGCGAGCATTTCTCTTATTGAATTGGCAAACATCGTTGCCTTCGGTATCTCTCTTTAAATAATACTTTTATTTTTTTTCTTCAAATTTTCATTACAATCAAGACACTTAACCCTAACGAGGGTCTAAACGGCTCAGTTGCTTCGCTGTAGGGAGGTTTTAATTCCTCCTTGATGATCTGAGCTCAAGATCAGGA
>JAHWFP010199331.1:9868-34342 GCA_023313725.1 Lithobius niger | reverse complement strand
CAACTTATATTAGGCTAAAATAAAATTATAAATTTTGCTTGTTCAAATTGAACAAGGAATCACAATGGAGCCAATATTGTGAACTGTCAAGCATGACAAGTGAGCAGCAATAATGACGAAAAAATGCACGTGTCAACAGGGCAAATTAACAACGATCTCGACAGTTTCGAATTAGCATGGTGGTCTTAGTATCAAGGACCGAGGTAGCGGTCCTTATGTAAACCTCAGCACGAACTTCCATGTTAAACGTCAAACTTTGAGCTCCTACAGTCGGCCAAAATTGACATAGACCAACGAAATTCGGTATTTGGGGTCGTGTCGCAACTATTTCACTGCATTACAAATTTTAATAACAACAATCAAACCGTTCGGCGTCCACAGTATGGCCATTTCTTGTTGTTGTTGGTCTTGTTGTTGTTGGGACTCTTTGCCCTCACCTGGATATCGAACCAATGAACCGATTTTCAATTTGTACAGCTCAAAATGTAGGCATTAACACCGATCAGGGCCTTTTGAACACGATTTTGATGTTACTGCAGTATTCGCGTATGCAGAGCAATTATTATTGTAGAGCACTGGGCAGAAATCATTAAGTGGAGTAACAAATTTTTGCAGAAAATTTGCAGAAAACATAAATTTGGTACCCAAGTCTTTCTTAACAGTAAAAATCGAACTTTCAGGAAAATTTACCAGTTCAGCTTAAACATCAAAAGTTCCCTCATTAAATTTTTGGTGAAAACAATAGGCCGTTCACCTTCATCAGTGTGTTTGTCTACTAGTAACAGTACATCACATTCGTTACGATAAAGAAATATCTTAATGAATTAAGTACATTTTTATTGTCATTTAAATTAAATTAAAACATAGTAAAGAAAGCAAACAGAAAAGGCAACGCACAATTTATTATCTTAACGATTGACTACGCTCGTAATTGACAGTTCTACCCATGTACAAAAGAATTTAACCTATAACATAACAATCAAACTAAAAAAAAACCACAAGTGGTAAAGAACTCCGCCTAGTTATCAAATGCTTTGGCCGTTGCAAGTGGTGATATCAAAGCATAAAACTATTTTGCCAAATTCAATGAAAACTTAAATAACCGAACAAAACTTGGCGAATTGCCTTTTCTTTTCCTTTTGCTTGTGTTCTTGCTAGTTGTTAGGTTTTTAGTGTTAAGTTTTCGAAATAATGAATGCAGAAACAAGTAGTGATTAATGTTTGTTTTGTTTTCGAATTAGACATCGTAGTGAATTTTCGCGATTGGCTTTGTCGGTTTACTTGATATGAATGGAGAAAAAAGGAAGGTAAGGGTGGCTAAACCTATTGCTTTGAGGGGGAAGTGATTGTTTGCTATTAGTGGGGGAGCATAGTAAAAGAACGAAGTCTAAAAAAAGGGAAACGAAAAGGCAAATCGCCAAGTTTTGTTCTGTTATTTAACTTTTCATTGAACTTGGCAAAATAGTATTGCGTTTTGATACAACCACTTGCAACGACCAAAGCATTTGGTAACTTGGCGGCGATCGTTACCACTTGTGGGTTTTGTTTTGATATCACCCTTTTTGGTGAACTGTTTAGAATTGAGTTTTGCTTGTATTAATTAATTTCTTGGAGCCTTAATAAGTTAGTTGAAACTGGAGAGACAGAAAAGGAAAAATAGTTGGGCTCGACGGAGTTATGTCTCCTCCTGGTCAATGTGGCCATTATTGTGGAATTACTGGTTGTAACTCCCAGGTTACCCTACGTGTTGCCTTTTTGTCTCTGTACTTGCGCAATGCCTGTTTACTGTGACGTCACCATGAGTTAGCCAATGACGAACGGGAACAACGTCTGTTTGGCCGTCTGATTGGACTAGCCCAGTCACGTGATATGCACGTCACAGCAAACAGCCATGGCGCGTGGTATAGTGCTTTCTTTTTGTAATAGTAAACTAGCATTTATTTTCATCAAGGGACACTTCGTACTGCATTTTCTACTTTTCTTGAATATGTAGCCATTCTCCCAATATTTTTATCTCATATCACTTCTTTGAGAGGCCGAACCATTCTCGATTGGTGACCTCTTTACCAATTTTTTGGCTTTGCGTGGCCCTTTCCTTTTCTAAAATTGTTGACCTTTCTTTTATTTTCGCTCGTCATCTATTGGCTGCAAATTAAGGGGGGAGGGGGCTCTACATTACACGGAGTCAGTTAATTCGTGCTTCCGTCTTTTTCTTGGACTCCTGTGTGAACTCGGAACAAAAAATACATTTCAGAAAAAAAGGTAAAAAAAAAACAGTAGTACTCTTCTAAATGTGAAAAAACCCTAACTTTGTTCGTTACTTATTTCCAGATTTCCAAGACGTTCAGTACACATAGGTGAGTTCGTCTTCACAAATCTAAAGTCAGTAATTAAAGAAATAAGTGCAGTACCATGGAAGAAGAAGATCCACCCAAGTGGGCAGTGCAATTGATGAAAAGTGTAGACGAAATAAACACGAAAATGACTGTTAATGAGAGCTACAACAAGAAAAACCAAGAAGCTTTTGAACAGCTTGATGAACGTGTTACAACTTTAGAGGGTACATTACCACAAATCAATGAACAATGCTCGACTGCCGAAAGAAAGATGACAGACGAATTGGAGTATATGAAGACGAAACTAAGACATTTTGAAAACAGAGAGAAGAAACACAATCTTATTTTAGGCAACCTTGCAGAAGAACATGACGAAAAACCGGAAGATACTGAAAACGCAGTAACAAAACTTTTCCAAAGCAAGTTAAATGTAACACCCAAGTTGGTCAAATGCCATCGTTTAGGGAAATTCGATAACAACACTGAGCGACAGCGAGTTGTTATGCTTGTCTTCGATTCCTTATTAGATAGAGATAGAATTCTTTCAAAAGCTCATCTTTTGGTGGAAAGCAAATGTTGGATCACCGAGGACTTTTCGAAAGAAACTAAGAGAATTCAAAGAAAATTGCTGACTTTGGCCAAAGAAAACTACAAAGACAAAAAAAAATTTTTGAAGTATGAGAAAATTAAAATAGACGGCATCTTATACAAACTCTCTCATGACGAAAAGACCCTGATACCGGTTGAACCCCAATCTGAGAGAGCACGCAAAATGACCACCCCTAAAACTAGAGGTAGCGCATCTGATACTACAGCTTATCCTGCCTGCTTACGGAAGGCAAGTACTATTGCTAACGGAACTCAAACCGATGACTCCTTTACCAAACTTTTGGTTTCAAGCAACGAGGAATCCAGTGACTTGTCGACCAGCATTGCCGCAACAGAAACCCAGCCCAGTGAATAAAAAATCGGATCCATAAAACACAAGCTGTTGCTATTTCATGCATCTCTAACAACTGAAAAAATGGGGCATTTTAAAAGAGTATTTTGAATCCCTTAAGCTTGCAATATTAACGTGCAGAGCTTAGCGTTCTTTTTCAAGACCAGATCAAGGAAAGAGAACAAAATGTGAACTAAAAAAAAAATGCTGGATCAACTTTTGGCCTGAATTTGATATTTTCATCGTGCTTGTGAGAACTGTTTATTTGTTAGTGTTCTTTTAACACCAGCACTATGAAGTAAACTAGCTGAAGCCCGTGCAACGCACAGGTCGTATTGGAGGCACCGTTTGCCGCACTGGTACAGTTTGGTCGTTAAGGCATATTTTGTCCATGTATTACCGAATTAAGTTTCTTGAATCAAATTTTTGCATACACTGGCTAACGAACGCTGATTTTAGTTCGCTTGTCACTGACTCAATCAGTGCATCTCTCTTCAGTCGCTCCTCTCTTGGTTAGCATAAATATATGCAGTGAGGCTGGAATTGTTTTAAAAAACTTGATGATTCCATCATGGTAATGTAATTTCTGTCAGTGCTTTTTAATGCACAGTGGCCAACATAGGAAGCCGTAACATGGTAGTGAATGGCATGTAATCCATTGTGTGGTCCAATCAAAATTGCAAGGAAGGTTTTTTTCTTCTTTGAGCAAAATAAAAATTACTTATTTATTGAAAACGTAAATTCAGTAACAATAGACCACATAAGAATGATGTATATCATTATCACTTCTGGACTAATAAGTGTTAGCTATACCACCTACCTGTCTTAAACTATAACAACCCATTTTCGCAGCTTGGATATGTTCCGAACTCACAGCTTTTAGATTAGTAGGATGGTGCCCTAACCATCAAGCTGGACTGACTTGAAGAAATACTCCAACTTTAAAACTTACAATATAATAATATGACGTTGCTCTCCCTTCCCAACCCTCCATACTTTCGCTACTTTTTCATTTTAAAAATGTTTCCCTTGACTCGTTTTTGCAAATAGTTTATTGATTCCAAAGATTCATTGAGATGGAATTAGTTGTTTCTGCTTCTATCTTCAATAACTTGATTTTTAATACTAACAACTGGCTTACCCGAAGCATTGGTTTGGCTGTTAGACTTATTGTCTCCATATTGGTTAGTTTGCATTGTTATAGTTGCCCTCACCGTTTAGTTTCTGCATAATGACATGAAGGTATCTTTCGGCTTCTAATAAACAAACAAAGAAACCGCCGAATCCCCTCATCGTTGTCGAGCAAATAACCCAGTTTGAGTTCGTGCTCCCTAAAAAAGCAAAAACAAAACGAAGCATGCGTTGAGTTCCAGCTAAATTGTCCCTCTCATGGTTTTGGGGCAGATAACTCAGTTTGGATTCTTGCTCCCTAAAAGCAAAATCAAACAACAAACAACCGCAGAATCCTCGCCGCTGATCAAAGCTACGGTATAAGAGTTTTATAAATATATAGATAGGTTTAACAAGCACGATCGCACAAAAACAAATTTAGCCAATGAGGATAGATTTCGCATTTCTAAGTCCTGTGTATATTTTGTTGTAGAGAAAAGACCATAAAACCTCTAGAAATGTCTGTTGTTGTTTAGCGACTTCATTGTCGCAAATGTGTAAAACCCAGGAGGTGGAATTTTCTCAGGCTTAGATGAAAGGTGAATAGTCCTTGCTCCGTCACAGGTAATAAAATGCTTTACTGTAATGAGGGGAAAATTTACGGCTGTTGATCTTTGATGTAGCACCGAACTTTCTGCCTATATCCGTGCCCAGTTTGCACTTTAAGTTTATTAGGATACATGGATGTAATTAGGCTTAAGTAAAAACTGAAAAGATGCTGTTTTCCCCACATGGGTAACGAAACGGCTTTATCCCTATTAGGGGCAAATCAACATCTGTTTGTCTATACCATAGCACTAATCTTTGTTTTTAATTTCGATCATATTCAACTTTTAACTGCTGATACGGAAGTTGTAATTAATATAAAGGTATAATCAGTCGTCAATGAAAGGTGGAAATGTATATTTTCCAACAAAACGAATGAAAACTACTTACCACAAAAAAGAAGCTAAGCTACCGCTGTTTGTTTACTCTGTAGCACCGTGCTTTCTGGTGCTATGCATTGCAAGTTACATATTAAAACGGGTGCCATGGCAGTTTTAATTATGATAAATGGCCGTAATTAGGCTTACATGTAAGGTGAATATATGGATTTTCAAACAAGGGTAATAAAACCGATTTATCATAATAATGAGCTAAGCTATAGTTGTTAGTCTATGACCAAGTTTTCTGCTTCTATTCACACGATGCGTTGGTAGACCGCTGCAGTGGCAGTACTAATTAAGATAAGTAGATGTAACTAGGCTTAGATGAAAGGTGGAATGTACAATTTCCAACAAGCGTAATACTCTTTCTACTTGTACTTACGGCACGTTAAATATTTAACCCTTTGCTGCACGGTTAAAGATACACATGGTCCCCAAAGAATCCAAGAAAAGCAAACAAGCCAAGCTTAGTGGTAGCTTTATCATATCCACACCATTTATTGCATGTTGCCTTGAATTTTGCTACTGACGTATTTAAAAAAAAGAAGCTGGAAGTTGATGTATGACCAAAAGGGTTGAACTGCTGCAGTGGCTACATTACATGAGTTTTTAAGATGTTGCATGGGTTACTACCAATAGATCTACCCTTTTTTGAGCAGACATCCTTTTTCGTCCACCAGAGGCCATTCCCGGAAGCTGCTTGTCATTCTTTTCCGTGCGTGTGGTCCCAATTTGGAACTCACTACCCAAGCAGACAGTTTCTGCCACGCCAGTCTCAATCTTCAGGAGAAAGCTACTTAGCTGTGACATCAGAAAATTCCTTAAAAGGACTAATAACTCCTTTTAATCACTTTACCATAATACAATTTCACTTTTTGTCTCTTTTCCTTTTAATGCTGGGAACGGTATTACTGGCCTGTCCTACCCACGTTTTGCTGAGAGTAAACCTTATTATTATTATTATTATTATATTATTATATTACCTTATTATTATTATTATTAGCCTATTATTTACGATAAATGGATGTAATTAGGATTAAATAAAAGGTGATGATGTGCTGTTTCCAACACAGGTAGCCAAAATGCTTTATCCGAACTAGGAAAGAATCTTATCTTTGCATGTAAGGTGAAGATGTATCTTATCTGAAAGAGGTAATAAAATTGATTTATCTTAACCAGGAGCAATGTTATGGTTGTTAGTCTATGCTGTAGCATTGGACTTTCAGTTTCTATTCACAGTAAGCTTCGAATTTAAATTACTGATCTGCAATTTATAATTAAAATGAATGGATGTAACTAGGCTCTGCTTATGGTTGTAGATGTGCTTTTTCCAACATGAATAGCATTTTCTGGGTCGCATAATAATACAGAATGAATGGAATGCAGAAAGAAAAAAATGCATACAGTACAGTACAACCGAAATCTTAAAAGAACACAATAGAGAAAAATGTTGAAAAATGCGTATTTAAAAGGTAAAAGAGGTTTATCTTTTTAATGCTGTCTTCGGCCTTGGTTATGATGGGGGGGGGGGGGGGGCAGAAACTCCCCTCCACTAGCATCGGCCCTGCTGTAGGCTGCCACAGGTAGGCGAAGCTGGATCGTCTTTCGCCACGGGAGGTGAGGACTTGATGAAACGTGACCCAAAGGATGAAGGAAACGGTTCCTGGTAGGCACTCCGAAAGGCTGGCTTGAAGATGGTCGAGATGATCCGTCTTGGTCACGGCGTTGGTCCGACCATCGAGGCGGGATTTGGTCTTGATTGGACGTAGCACTTCCCATGACCAAGCGGCTCTGGGGACTTTTCCAAACCACTCGGTGACTATGTAAACTGAGGAAAGGAACGTCTGAAAAAAATTTCGCAGCCCAAATATTTAGATTGTTACACCTTTTAAAATTTTTTACATGAACAATCCCTAATTTGGCAATTTGATGAGCAACAATTGCTATGTTTCCTGTGTTCAAGCGTTCTGTGTTCATAATAATATTACAGAGTAAAACAAGTTCAATATGTACACATTTATTTTTATTATAAACATACTGTTACACTTAAGCCTAATCGTAAAAAAATTAAACTTTAAAATCTGGTTTAAACTTAATGTTTTTTTTTTTAGTGGCAAATAGGTAGTACTTTCTTACAAAAACATAACCTGTAGGTTAAGCATTCTGTGTTAAGAGGAAGTATTGCAGTTATGATTGTACTGCACACTTAGTAGTTTTCACTGCAGCAACGTTTAGAAGTATGGTTCAATTTAGAAATTTAATTGTACATCGTTGTTGAGACTGCAAAACCATGTAACTGCATTTCTTATGATTTTTGTTTTATGGTGTCAAAAGGTGGCTCTGGTGTCCTCCGTGTACCTTCAAAACCTTGTATCAATCAACCAATCAGAAGGATCCTAAATGGTCACATGTTAAAATCTCGTAAATGATTGTCCAATTATTTGACACGCAAAACGTCGTAACTGCAAGTTCTACCTCCAATGCTCATGGTGATTGTTCTCTAAATAATTATATTTGTAGCTCAGGGAAATTCAATTTAAAGCCTTTGAATTACTTTTAATTCTTTAAAGCTTGCGTCCGTCTATAGTAATCCCCAAAAGCATTTAATTTTGGACGAAATAGAATAGTTAAACCACGTTTTCAGTTGTGAGGTTTTGCACGTACGCCTGTTTTTGTTAGTGCAAAACCTCGTAAGTGATAAAATGTTTTTTGCTGCTCCTGTAAAATTTGCAAAATGTCTGTTATGTGGTTTTGCAGTCTCAACAATGACATCCTTTCATGACAAATATTTTGTTTCGATATCAACAAATAATATAAGGGTAAGTTTTTGAATAAGTTTGCTTAACCAACGTTAAATTAAAGTCAATCAGAATCATACAGCGATCCTCACATCCGTGCACCTAAATATCAACAAACTTTCAAGAGACTCTCATAATACAATTAAAACAAGGAGTCATTATAAACAATAGTTTACCGCGTATTATACTATGGTCATTACTTGAATTGAGACGTAATATCAATAGAACTGTCAGGGACTCTGCCATGAGAAATATCCCAGTGGCATAATATCTATATCAACTAGAAAATTATAAACTGTACAGCAAAGTGAAACAGTACAGCTAGGAACAAATATTCGCTAATAATACTGTATAACATTCTAAAATGAACTATGTCCTCGGAATGAATGTCAGTATGGTTACATTGATCAATTTCTCACCATGATAAGCACTCAAGTGCCGGTACAGGTGAAATACATTTTAATGTTTTGTGTTATTTACACTTTCCCATTGCGTTAACATGTCACACATTGAAAGCACAACATGCCTGTTCACGTGTTTTATGAAATTAAAAGTTTCTGCCCACTGTGAACGGTCCTCACACCATGGGTTTACACTCAACACACAGAATGCAACAGCAATGCAACCTAAGGTCGCATTATTATAAAATGGTACACGTAACTTAAAAAACAGTCCAACTTGGATGCTGATTGGGATGCCAAGGCTTTCGTCTTCTTCATGCAGATGTCTATCACGTTGGAAGCTTGGAGTTAGTGCGCTTGTTGGACAGCAACAGTAGGAGTGTACAAATGTACTGCTCCACTTACTGAAGTGGGCAAGGTTCAGCTGGGAGGCTTCCATCAGCAAAGGAGTGAACGTTGCTGGTTGGAGTCCATTTTTGTGCGAGGCTTGCTGAGAGCGAGGGATGGACGTGAAATTGGATGTTTGGAGAAGAAGGGGGCTGGTTATTCAACAGTGGAATATCCCAATTCTCATTATTCATTGATGAATATCCAGCTTCGTTCTTATCCAAACATCCAATTTTTCGTCCATCCATCTCTCTCAAGCCTCGCACAAAAATGGAATCTAACCTGCAACGCTCACTTCTTCTCCGAGACACAAGCTTCCCAGCGGGCCTTGCCCAATGCCCACATCAGTGAGTAGAGTGGGACGATTGTACCCTCCAACTGTTCCCGTGAAACAAACACATGGAGTAGACATTTATCTGAAGAAGAAGAAAGTGTTGGCACCCTAATCAACATCTGAGCTGTAATTCGTCAAAAATCTACAGCGCTACAGCACATTGGACTGTTTTTGATTTTATGTGTACCATTTTATAATGTTAACTGAGAATACTCAAAGTAAATCTTTGCACAACATCGTTTGCCAAGATCGTATTATACCTCCGAATGGCTGCCCAATGACGTTAATCATTAATTCAAATTTTTGCTGGAAACATTTTCTTGCGACTCTCTCGGCGATGTCTCGCTCTAAGAGCAAGACCCAACAGGACGAGTACAGCTACTAAAAGAACCATAACACAAACAATAAGTAACGAAATCTGACTGGCTGGAACAGACCGAGTTTCTTTTTCTGCAGGCGGCAAAGAGAAATATGCCAACGCAACATTGGATACTTCAGCGGCATTTTCTTCGTCGTCATAACATCGCACAGCAAAAAAGAGACCACTGCCTGACAAATAGGATTCATTGAAGTTCGTGACTTTCACAGTCACATGGTGACGTTGCCCTGCTGCGGGCGGAGAAAGGGTTCCATTAATGACATCATCTTCTGTGATTCCGAATGATTCATTGAAACTGTGCCAAATATGTCTTGCTTTGGGATGAAAACGCAGTTCAGTCTTGCTTGCTATAGAAGAAATGAGAAAAAAAAAGCAGTGCAAAAGCTGTACACACCATATGACGCAAGACGGCTCTGAGCAGTGACGTGCTTATTGCAAGATTGAGCTAGTCCAACCAGACGGTCAACCGGCTGCCATTCTCCTTTGTCAGTGACACTGTGAATAATGCAAAGAGCAGTCCTACGTTATTCAGATTTTCCAAATCTGCATCCTTATGTGTTTACCATTGCCAGATTCCATGTCATCACCAGGAGCTGTCCATGAAAGGGAGACTGTCCTTTCGTGAATACTCAAGTCTTCAACTTGAAGATCAACGATCCGATTTGGTGGAATAAAGTCACCCGGTTCCCATTTCTTAAAAATACAGGAAACAACATCACTTGTTTCAATAATACGTACTGACATTAAATGCAAATGAAATATCGGTCTGTGTTTATTTACCTGAAGCCGAAATGCACCAGCCAACAATGCACGCTCAAAATCATCGACAGGCTCTTCTGAGTACTCGTACTCAGATTCTGACAAAGGTGGATTTAAATCTTCTGGAGAAAAGCTGACAGCAGGTGGCGTGTAGACATCTGACAATAACAAAACACGTAAAAATCATGAATATAGCAAAGTTGAATTACAAGTCTACCATATCACAGAGGTAAAAGGTTACCGTACTGGCCCAAATATAAAATTGTACTTTCTTTTATCTAATTGTCCCTTAAAATTGTATTGTCATCTTTTATTTGAGTTCGACTCTACAATTAGGCCCAGGTGAGACACATCTTAATATTGCAGTTCACCATTTGAATTCTTTTTTCGAGAGCTATCCATTGGTGCTGTTGTCAAGTCCAAATAGTTTTTTGAGTTATATGGGAAAAAAGAACTAAAATTTAACCAAAAATGAAAGTTTGAGATGCCAAAGTACCAATTCTGAATCGGCAATGGATAAACTATACTAGTATGCCAACTAATTGTAAATAGCAGGTAACTCTTCTACGAACGGCAATTAACCTGTGAAGGTAACCTGTCTAAGAACGGCATGCACCCATTGCACAGCCATCAGTAGCGTCCATTATCGGATTGCAGAAGAGCTGCTAGCGAGCTGCACCATCAGGCACCCATGCCATGGGTAGCTTTCATTTTGGGATTGCAGAAGAAATATTCGCTAGCTATTTTTCATGTGGCATTGCTGTTGATCATGCCGACAGTCCTCGCTTGCTCACGATATTAATAATTTAGCTATTAGTGGCACTGCATGATGAAGTCATTTATTTTATTACCTTAGCTATTTTTTTTAAGGCCACGAAAAATATTTGTCGGTTCTCAGGCTCTTGCTGGTGACCTTTTTTTAGCGAAATAAAAATGACTCGAAAAGGTTCAGCAAAATTTGTAAAAGAGGGTGAGCATTCCTGCACATATGATATCCAGCAAGCATCAGGTTAAGTTATAGTTTGAAATAGTTAAGAAAATTTACTACCCCAATCTGAACAGAAAGAAAAACAGTTAATGATACTAGGTTGCTTAATATCAAACAAAACTAAAAATATTAAAAATAAAAGCCTGGTCACCAGATGACGTTTTGGACTTGCAAAAAAATGCACAAGAACCAAAACATTCCATGGCCTAAAATTTGTTTTGTAAAAATCCACTGCATACAACTCAGGGCTTTGTAATGGTTATCTGCACTTATGGAGTAATAAATAATTATTATAATAACAATAAAATAACATTGTTTTTTTAATTATAATATAATTAAAAAAAAATTCGATGTTGATTGTAAGAATTTGATAGGCATATTTTCTTAATTCGCATCCCACAATACACGGGATTAAGATGATCATCCATTATTTTTTTGCACTTGTAAAACTTTATAGAAACCTATGAAGCTTAACCAAACCCTATGATGTTGTGGGATAAGGCCCCACATTTTATCCTTTATATACAAATGAGCTTTAGTGAAATAATGCATGAAATAAAGAAACAAGTTTACTTAAGGTAAAGTTGTTGGGTGCATTGCAAGTTAGCAGGACGTCGACCGACGTACTGGTACCACACTTGTCTTTACAGTTTATAACCTCAATGTCTTTGGAATACTTTATTTGTGTGCTTTTTTATTGCCTTGTATTAACAGTTCCCCATAAACGATTCCACTTAATGACAGAGAATTCAAGTGACTACTCAAAGGACATAGCATCTTATCATTAGGGCGTCACAAAATGACTAAGGTGTGAAGCTTGTAGTCCTTTTGGCAGGACACATTTTTTTTTTGTTATGCTGGCAAAAATCGAAAGTTTAAGCACACAAATCAAAACCGGAAGTATATAATTTCGTGTGCATGCGCAATATGCCACTCATCACACCCATCATTGCATTATTATTCTCTCATTAGTCATTCACAGGATATCGGCTCGTAACACTTTAGTTGCCTCACCCTGTATAGCTAAGTGTAACAAGTGAGACTAAAAAAACTATCATGCCATCACGAGTCTGAGTGAACCCGGGTCTTTGGATTGGTCCTCCAATGAACTAGACTGGAGGACTGGAGTTCAGGCATGCCCTGGTGACGCCAGTTGTTGTATACTTAACACATTCATACGACATGTTAGCAGCCATCTTGATAGTGCTGAATTAGTAGTCTAGTTATCCCAGTCCAAAGTCCTGGATTCGACTCTCTAACTCATGACTTTACATGAATGTTTACATGAATGTTTCATTATTATTGCTCCTCACTTGTCATCTTAGATTGACTCCCTTGTGTTTCTTCATTTACTGTATTACAAGTATAGTTGCTATTATAATTGCATGTATAAAAATGCCGTAGCGCTTACTTTGGAATACGGGAATCCTCTTCGTAGCACAGTATACGCACAATTTCAAATAAATATCTTTATTTATTTGAAATTGTGCTTATACTGTGCTACGAAGATAATTGCATGTTATCGCGAGACTTAATGTTCGAAGCTAGAAATAAAAAGAACGCTATCTCTACCAGAGTGGCTTTTTTCTCGCTTTTTCAAAGCCCCTGCTTTCTTCTTGTCTTTACGCTGTTTTAATTTTAATCGGGCTTTCCCGTCATTGACAACTCTTGCTGCCACGGAATAGCGTCCTTCGCTGTTGAACTGTGTGAAGTATGCTGAGTATATGCCATCATCCTTTGCACTATCTGCACCTGGGAAAAAAAGACAAAATATTGCATTACGATCAACAATTCAACATATCAAGAACACATTTAGAAGTTTTTACAAGAGCATGCAAATAATTTAGAAGAGAATGCAGAAATATTTTTAAAGCAAAGGTACTCGTGGCGACAAATGTCGTCTAGCGAATTTAAATACTGATGATTCGATGGCAGCCAACCGCATTGTCAAGTTTGTGATGCACGACCACTGCAAACTAAATATTTCAAGAACCATTCGGTCGCCTCTAGATGGTCCATCAGTAAATATTAAAAAAAAAAAGGTATTTGTTTGCCCATCAACATGGCAAAACGGGTGGTCTTTCGAGTTGGAGGTCAGCTATCTGAATTCGACTGCGGCCATGGGTTTTTTAATCCAGATTTTCCAACGGAACGTTCGTGCACATTTAAAATGATAATAAAAAGTCGCTCGTGCATTGACGTCAAAAATATAAACACAAAACCAAAAGAAAGGTACATTTTATGCTGAGATCATTTAAAATATCTGGAATTAGATCTACCAAACTATGCAATGGATCAACCCCTGGTTTAAAAAAGAGAATCCATAATTGTACAAAATTACGCTTATTACCTGCTCCATTATCATGTAACTCCAGGTCCACGCCATCTCCAATTGGTCGTTCAACTGTGGCGAACACAGTTGCACCAATGATAGGAGCATACTTTTTCTTGACTTCAGCAAATATCTATAACAATGTAATGCAATACAGTCAGGATATAATAGTAGTTCGTGTCTCACTCCTTTAAACATACTTATCAGCAAAGAAGCTCTCAGATTATTAAAAGCAAATTAAACCTATCAAATATCAGCCATGCCGTAATTCGGAAAATGTATTAAATAATAGTTTAGAGAACAACAAACTTTCTTTAAACAATTTTATTTTATTTTTATGTATATCGGAGCAAGTGTTTGTCTGAGGCGATTGCATTTCACTTTAGCCTGTTGACTCGAAACCCCCTTAGAACTGAATTACAAAAGCGCTGATTACCTGTGGGATCACTAGTGTGGAGCTAGATTAGGATGTTTAGAAGAATTGTGGAGAATACTGCAAGTGAGATTATTATAGTTGTTGGAATTTTTATGGTTAATCTCCTTTTTTTTGTATGTCGTTAACGTATTTCAACCTAACTGAAAGGAGGTGTGGAAATACAGTCACCATTTTTGAAAAATTAGGGATCAAAACCCAAGTTGTACTAAGAACTGTAAGTTGTTTTTGTGCCAATTGTCACTTGCAAGTTTAAGACTGAAATCCTTGTAAGTGTATGATGAAGCTGGAAGTTAATGTAATTAAGTCGTTGGACTTGAATGAACTGTTTTAAGTCATGAAATGGCCTTGTTCGATGGCAAGTATTCATGTCCATAAGATTCTTTTAGGTAATGCAGTCGATTGAAAAACTTTTTTGCATTTTTTGTACTCTTTTATCACAAGTGGAAAGGTCATCCACATGTTGAGTCACTCCCCCCCCCCCTTTTTTTTTATGTTCCCTTTCAACATGTCAGATTATAAAGAAAAAACATTAAAAAAAAACACACTATTATTGGAATGCAGTAGTTCTGATTCCAGGAATACAAGGTCAATATGAACCGATAATCACTAGTTTTTTATACTGTATATAAATAATAATAATAATAATAATGTGTTTATTGCTCAGGTATATTTAATATACCTATATATATTATATAGCGATCGGAGAAATATGCTTGTCTTTATTTACATCATCCATTGAAAATGTTGCACTTTGCCTTATTATTTAGTGCTCTTGGATTTTTCCCACAATGGTGTGGGGCCCCCCCCCCACCTTCTTAAGTCTTAAGTATGCAGATGCCTATGGCAAGTAGCACACACATAAAGTCTCCATACCTTGGCTTGGCTTGCTCCCTGAGGGAAATTGAATTCAATGTCATTGATCCATGCTCTTATTCGAATTGGCTGACGACGAATATCTTTTGGCTGTGACGTCACAGATATGCCAACTCCCTGACGCTGGGGGTGTATACTTTGAATGGTGTAGTTCCATTTGCCAGGCTGGAAAAAAACAAACATTGTGCTCTTGCAAAATAATGATTAGCTACGAATAAAAATATTTTTAAAAATAACTCGGCCTCATATGATGTCCCAAACATTCCAAATCGACGCATTAAATGCCCACACATTACTGTAAACATTAGTGTATAGATTGGAAAGAGTTATGGTCTCTTGTAATTTGCACCTCTCACTCCCCCAGCTCTTGACTCCCATCCCCGTTACACTATGTCACAACCTTTGTATCCTACACCCCCCCCCTCAAAAATGATGTCATAAACGTCGAACCCCTCCCCCTTCGATGAAGGGAAACACATTTGGGAAAACCCGCTAATTTGTTTTCGTGAAATGCATGAAATTAGTCCGAATTTATCCTAATTTCTGATGCCTTTTTTTTTGCTCTTTATCCCGTCGTTTTGATAGTTATTCTAATATGTGTGTGTGACTTGACCGGCCTCATCTTGACCTTATTAATCAATAAAAGACAGGTGGACAGGTCAATCGAATCTTATGGCCAAAAAAAATCAGTAAAGCCATGCAGAATCGAAATAATGTTTCTCACTCACCGCCACATAGGACAAAGAACTGCTAAGTTTCCCACAAACAGCCTCTGAGATTAGGCCAATCACCAAGGTGGTGTAAATTAAAGCAAAAAATAATCTAGTTAAAACGTATGACTCGTTTGGGAAAGTTAGACATGATGATATACAGTACCATATTTATTTACTTATTTATCCCGATGATCTACACAGAGAAGATTATTTTTTTAAAACATTAAAAGAGTGTGTGTGTGGGGGGGGGGGGGGGGCGGGGGGGAGGAGCAGAAGACTAAAGCAAGCAAGGCTGTAGGATGTTGGCCGATTCAGGTAGGGCCATTTCAGCACAAAAGGTTCCAACACCTTGACAGTGTATGCATTTTGTGTGATAGCAGCTCTCCACAATGCTGCGAACAAGAGGGTTGTTGGATGCATTCCCCCGGCAAAGGAAGAAGTCAGTGTGTAGCTTCACACTTCCCCAATGGGCAGCACCCTTCGAAAAGAGACAACTTGTTCTCACCTAAAGGGAACGCCTTTATCTTTCAGCCTACTTTACTAATCATGTTTTAATAGTGTTTCCCCAGACGAAGACGTCTGGATGGCCCGCCAGTCGAAATGTCGAGACATGATTGTTGGTGAACATTTTAATGGTTAGTCATTTAAAAAAATATATAGTGGGAATTGATTAGACAACAAAAAAAAAGTACTTCCCTGAAAGACAAGCGTTAAACTGTACGCAAGAGGAGCAAGACGTGAAGGAGGTATAAATGCCTACATTCATCGAGGACTGCACCAGATATGACGAAGTATACAACTATAACATGGAAAGATAAGGACAGTGGAGCAGTAGCCATATCGATAAAGGCATTATGCTGTGATCTAGGGATAGATGGGATTGTCAGTTCGAATCTGGGTCATGTCACGCCAACAAAACGTAAGTGCGTAAGGTGGATAACTGTACTTCATTTTGCTAGTGTATGATTTTCGCTGTTGACTTGTTTTCCTCTTTCCTTTATTGAATTTATAGTGATTTGTGTGTATTTATTTTAAAATGATATTCTTTAGAAATCAAGTTTTCCATTGCACAAAATTACAGTTCCCTTACGACACATACCAGTAATATAAACACTCAAACTGTAAAAAATATAGACTATGCACGTACCTTGGCTTGAGGTATAGTAAAGGTAATGGATTTCGTAACTGGATCGTTTAAAAATTCAGGGCTTGTTCTGTCAAACACTTCATTCTGTGGACTAACAAGATAGATATTCAACATCTCTGTATAACTGTTTGCAAAGAGGAAATTGGTGTTTTGTCCGATAGCCCGATCAATGACGACATGACCCGTTTTTGGCACTCCAGGTTCAACGTATGCAACTCTGTTAGACACCTGTAATAAAAAGATGAACAAGTTGTAATAGCACTTCTCACTAACTTGTCGCCATGTATTAATGCTGTATATCAAATCGATCAAGCTGAATCGATTTTTTGCCGATTTTACCGTAAACGGTTTTGATTGGTGATTGGCTAATTTTATTCCAAAACTAACGTAACAGATCAATATTTTCACTTTTCGTAAACGATTATCAACGTTTCAATATACCATTTTAATAGTTTTTTTCACCAGCTTTCCAATGGTCCAAACCTCAAATCAGTAACTTTTCTTTAAGCAGTTATGAGGAAAATGTGGATAAAAGGACAATTTTGTTATGCTGACAGCTTCATTTGAAACTAGAACTTGTGTAGAGTTGTGAATGCACCGAAATTTCCAAGAAATCTGCATTTGAAGAAAACCTGGCTCACAAACTCGTAGCTAATGTAATTTGAAAAGCTATTTTAGAGACCCCCAAGGGTTGGATGAAGGTTGATCGATGACTGGAAAGATTCCAGATGAACAGCTGGCGAACCCTCGTACATGTCATATTCTCATTTATTTAAGAAACTTGTCTCAGCTTGGACTAACTACTGTCTCTTCGAGAAGGACAATTTACTTACATCTAAGTTACCTGTAAACTCGAAAGTGTGCCGAACTTCTGCAACGATGATCACGGCGCCAGTTCAAATATTCTGTGGGCCGCAAGATTAAAAGTGAGTAACTATATTGAAATGAGCGAAAGACAAAAATAAAATGAGAAAAGCATTTGACGAGTTTCGCTTTCACGTTGTGTACCGTATTGATGTTTACATTTCGTGTCCGGGCATGCACAGGGCAATTTTAGTTCCACTGAGCAGTTGGTAGCGTTGTCAGTCTCCTAACAGTTTCTGGAGGACGCGCTTTGCGTGGCGGCTGTGTTAAGTAAATCGTCTTTCTCAAAGAGAGTAGTTCGTCCAAAGTCCCAGTACGTATTTGATAGTTTCAGTATCGATTCGGTGTTGAGCTTCTGAACATTTAAACATTGTACAACATTGCAGAGGTTGAGCCCTGAGGTAGAGGAATGCTAACTCATTAATCAAGGAGTTGTAGGATGAATGTCAAAAAAATGGTACCACACAAGAACAATCCACGGTCTGTAACATTGTCCTAGCACACTTTTTGAAACCCAGTGGTAGTTATGGTGGACATTCTTTGTCAGAGGCAATAAATTTACTGCCTTCACACCTAATTTTGATACTGTTATCCCCTAGCTCTATTCCAGACACACCTGCAGCACAGCTTTCTCCGACTTACCTCGACTGGTTGAATATCCACATCAGCTTGCGTTGAAGAAGCAGCAAAAAATGCTGCTTGAAGTGCAATTGCTTGATTGACTTCAATTTCTTCATCGGAATAGAAGTATCCTCTGCCACCAGTCGACCGAACTAATTTTTCCAAGTGTTTTGATGCCTCTGAACCAAAAGCAATCGTGTTGATTGTCACTCTTGAACGCTGAAAAGTTGTACAGAAAAAGAAAAGCATTAATCTGAATTCTGGTTCTAAATCTGCTCAAGTTGCACAATCCACTAGGATTTAATGATATAGATTCCTAAGGATTGTCAGCTCAGTGTTTTCAATAAGATGAAAACAGGAAGCATTATTATTTTTAAACACTCATTGAAACAAGATGAACTGATAACTCGTAGAAATGTTAAGAAACTTTATTTTCTGCACGTATGTGTGGGGTGAGAATATAGCCAAATATCTTACCAGAATATCTTGCATTACTTCTGATATGTATGGGGAGACATTTTCTTCACCGTCAGTTATAAGTATAATAACAGCTCCTTCTGTAGCATTTCTCATGTTTAAAAGCTAAATAAAGCAAGTTTTGTTAAAATTAGTAAACATCTGCTAAAATCAAAACTTTCTAAAAAAAAAAAACATAGATTATCAACCAAGGTAAGTGAGTTAAACCCTGGTCAATTACCTTTAATGCAAACTGTAGGCCAAGTCCAATTCCTGTGTTGCCGCCATCATCTCTTCTTGGTAGCTGTTCCAAAAGTGATTGTCTTGTTTCTCTGGTTATTAATGTGATATCAGAAAGCACGTGCGGTTCGGTACTAAATGAAACAGTGCCAAGACGACTACGCTCTGGAATTTGATCTTTCACAAAATGAGAAGCCGCTCTATGTAACATGTTGATTCTACGACCCTGGAAACACAAATAAAAATATTCTCTTTCTGGTAACGGCAGCTACTATTTGGATTGGTAAAAACGAGGATTTTTCCCGCTTATTAAATTGGAATCTAATGTAAGACACGAGGCCATCTTTCTTTATGGCAGACCTTTAAGGAGGCTTTTATTGCCCCCTTCTCCACAAGTTGGCTGTACTGCATACCAGTAAACAGAAACATGATTTAATTTCTCACCTTAATACTGGATGCACCAACATGACCATGTGGCAAAGGGCTGGAATAAGGTGGCGTCACCTTTGTACATTCGGATAGCCTGACATTGCCTTGAAGTAATGACATATTGCTCATACATGGCAGTGAAGTTTTGAGTTCTTGGACATGGTGGGATTCGTAAACGAGTTAAACTCCTACACCTTGTTTTAGCTGTTGCAGTCAGATAAAGTTTACTACATAATACTCTTAACCTAAACCAGGCTGACGCATTTGTGCTAAAACGATTCTAATGTTAGTTTCCCTTCTAAAATCACTGCTAACTTAATAATAAATTAATTTTATTATTGTTTAACATTTTGAAGTTCCATTTCCATGGTAACGTCAACACATAAACAGAGAACACTTGGGGAAAGAATCAGGATTTTATATTTAGGTTTTAATATTAAAATCTTGACATTTAGTTTGCATTACTGACCAGTTAAATTTGAAATTTGAAATTTTGCTTACACTCCATGCTAGAAGGAAACTCAAGATTTGATTTCGTGAGGTCTGTAGGATCCCAGCCAATTAGGGCCCAGAAACCAACAAGTTCGGGAGTTTGTTTCTCGGGTTGAAGTGGGAAAAACCTTTGCACTATGGGAGGATCTGGAGGAACTGCTATCGCTTTGGACCACACTTAAAAAAAGGCATAAAAGGGCTGAGAGAATTTCCATCACACACCTTGGGCAAACGTGGGTTACCCACCTACAGAAGAACCAGGAAGCAAAGAGACAGCTTGCCTCGATGAAGCAGCTGATAAGAAAGAATAAGTTAAAACATGTTACTTTAAACTTTCTTAGCAAAGAAACAGGGGAGCTGTAACTTCTACCTCTGGAGACCTAAATCAGCCAGTTACCGGTAGGTTTGAAATCCGTAAAAACTTAAATCAGTCTTTTTTCTTCAAGTGAGAAGTAGTGGGTTTGAAATCCTGTAAACATCCATTGGCTTTATCCAGTCCAAAGTAAGATTTAAAATCCTGCAAAATTCATGTTCGTTACTTCTAAGACAGAAGATTAAGTTTGAAATCTTTGAAATTAGTGTTTTAATGTTTTGCCTGCATTAACCATAACTCCACATAAGCGTTTGGCACGTTAATCTTGGGAACTGTTCTTTGTGCGCTATTTTCACTGGAAGTGTAGAGACAGAGGCCTCGGCACATGAGTTTCGAATATTTTGTGTTGAAATAAACACTCCTTCAGTGATGGAACTGCGTGTTCTCAAATTCTAGCATTTGTGCTGAGTCATTCAATAAGCCTTTATTAATGGTAACTCAACACAGATTATTCAAGACCAGTGTGAGCATTTATTTATGGTTTACGACAACGAAGTGGGGTGGAAAAAGGGCAAGACCATCATCCATACATCCAGATATGGTGTCAGATGTTATCACTTGCTACAAATGTTGCATCGTGCATATGTATCTTTTGCAAACCAGAATTGGCCTATCACTGAAGGGGTTGGCTGACTATGATGTCACACCTGTGGTTTAGCTAAGCTAGGTAGGACAATACCATCTTATTTAGTCATCAACTCAAGAGATGGCGACCGCAATACTGAGATTAGGCCTTAGCATAGGGAGTGTCCGGAAGACTTGAAAGAACAACATTAAGTTCAAGGCAGGAAAACCATCTCACCCAAAGGCAATGAATACCAAATCTTCAAAAAATGGTAACCCAAAGATCAGAGGAACCAACTCATCCCGTGATGTTACGCTCTAGCTCAGCATTAGTTGATAGCTATTGAACAGTTCATCCGACAAAAACTCAAAGAATGCTGTCAGAAGAATCATAGGGTATGGCATGGATTAGAGTGCCTTTTTTGCCGCTATCTGAATCATCTCCTTTGTTTACTCTCGTCAACCCAGATTTTGGGATTCGGTGGGCCATTAAGAATCAGGTTGCAATCAGTCTCAGAAAGGCTCTATGCCAGAAACTGTCTGTGGGTTATAACCAAGAAAGAAGCTGAAACCTGGGAAAATTGGTGTGCCCAACTCTGTACCACCGGTGTGACAGAAAATGCAGTCACAAAGGCAGGATCCTAGAACAGTTCAGCAGGCGACTCAAAAAGTGTGAAACTATGCGCAAGCTAGTCAAATGAGGGCGTTGAGAAACTGACCAGATGGTCCCTGATCTTGCTCAGGATTTATGGAAGCACGGAAACAAAGAAAACAGACATGTGGACATTCCCATCTAATTCTTTCAAATCCATAACAGTGACTATAGTGCTCGCCCTCTTCTCTTGAAGTGGTCAACTGAAGTCACAATGTCGATCACAGTCCTGAATGACTCACTTGCATTGAAACACTCGTATTGAAACACTTGCAGCAGAGGTAGCAGATAACCAAGAGCTTCAACACACTGATGTAAAAAGTGATGACACAATATGACACACATGTGCATGCCAACCTTCCCCAGATGGACCCACGAAAGGAGTGCATCCAGAACATTATCAGTATGGAGATGCACAGATGCTGTACTTACGAAGCACCACAACAAATCTCTGCAAGGGCAACTGTGAAGGGATAAAAGTCTAAAGACCTTTGCGTGACCTCACATTGGTGAAGCAAATTATTAACATAAAAAATACGCTACCAAAATTCAACAACTTATAAGGCGGGAAAGTGCACTCCACAGCAAAATGGCTACCGAGCCTAGTTTTGTAGGCATTTAGGCTTGAAGCACAAACAGTTTCATCGGAAAGAACAATCTATCAGTTCAGTACCCTGCAATCCCAACTTGTTTCGTAGTAATTTATCAAAAAATTTTGAGTGCTCCATTTACGTGCTTTAGCAAAACCTAAAAACAACATAATGAAGTTTTAACGTACTCACCGACATACTTCCAGAAACATCCAACACCAACATGTACTGTCCACCTTCATTTTTAGGTGGTTGTAAAATACGGAATTCAGGAGTTGTATCAATTCCGAGGCGTGTTGGATTGCTGAAATGGATTCAACAGCTGTTACAGTTACCCTAAGTAAGTATTCTATATGAAACTAATTTCAACAACTTACCTGTCTCCAACAAAATCAGGATGACGAGCAATTACTTCCCACGTTGATTGACCACTGCACAGCAAGTTTTGTTTATTGGGGGCTGCACTGTTGTGGGGAAAATTTTCTGAATCGCCACAAAAACCTTCTGCCTGGAAATAAAAATAGATCAAATATGGTCGTTTCTTAGTGCTAATTTGTTTATTTTGAAAGAACTCACTTAAGGTATCGTAGAATTTGAGTACCACCTTTTACCAGCAGATGCTCACGCGTGTGATCATACCTGTGCCTAAGGTGGCTGTGGGCAAGCCTGGCTTGGCGACAATGTTTTTGTTTAGATTTAAGAATTCGGATTAAAACAAGGTATTGTGTGCCATGTGGAACTTATTACAAAAGTAAGAGAATAATACCAAACGAAAACATCTAAAAATTAAGGGCAAGATCATGTGAAGACTGCCTGTCCAAAGTACCGTTCGTAATTAAAGAAGGTTCTCAAATTCTGATAATACATGCATTCTTAAAAGGAAAGCTAGATGATTACATATAGCCTCTTTCCCGTGCAGTGTAGCCTTTTAATTCATTACAAAACATGTCACACACACAAAAAAAAAACTTTAACTAGATCCAAAACTGCCTGCACTGCAGTGGGTTAAGAAACGACATATTTAAGCACTTGCTCGCCTTCTTTCTAAAGCATAAGGTATCCAGGGGAACATACAATGCTACAATTGCACATACTTGAAGAAGTAACGAAAGTATGCAGGTGTTGCTGGGAAGGCCCTCCATGCTTTGTATTCCTTAGTGCATCCATACTTCCCAGGTAGTGCTGGTGTCTCGGTAGACTAAGTCAATTACACTCGACAAATAACATCACAACTTCCTAAATCACAATACCACTACTGTAAGACATGGAAACTTTCCCCAAAACATAGCTTGCACTTGCAACTGTGTATTTTAAATTATCGGCTGTAATACCCCCGAGTGCTTCTATTCGGCCTCGGCATTTTCTGGGAAGGAATGCACAAATTATAGATTTCATAAAAGCCCGAGTGGCATTCGGATTGATAATTTTTGTTTTCTTTCTAAAAAGCGATTCACCGAAGTAATTTCGATTTTCGGTTTACAAAGTAATTTTGATTACAATGTTTGGTTTTATGATGTTTACGATGTTTTCCCCTATTTGGTGTAGTGATACCAGCTCCCATCACATTTTATCATCCTACCTATTATTTCGTTTGCTTCAGCATTGATATTTCGTTCTAAGCTGGATTAAACCTCATTTTTATGCCGCTCATAAACGAAGTTAAAACGTAAATCTCCGAATCCTAAAGAGCTTTGTGTTTCAATAAAAGTCTGACGATTCACGAAGATGACGTCATTGCCCTAATATGGGCATATTGAGAATGAAAGCAAACCGATGCCTCTACGTTAGATATATTATTATAGATCTATATTGTGGTTTGTTTGTCGGTGACCGTTCATTGACAAGTAAAGGTTTGATTTGTATAATTACTGAATAGAAAGATGTGTTTTTTTTTCCAGTGTAAGTCGAGCATGGTGCTCGTTTTGCAGAAAGAAAATAAAGATTCTCATACTAAGGCCATAAAAATTAGTTGGTTCTCAGGGCCCACTGCATCAATTTTTTTTATGAGAAATAAAAAGAAACAACACAGCAAAAACCGCGTTACAGATACAAAACCCTTAATGAGACATGAAAATGCAAAATTGCCATTCTTGTCAATAAAAAAATTTAAGGAAATGTGGTAAGCAGAATTTAAGTAGTGTTCTTTATTTTCCCCAAAATAAAAAAAAATTCCCTAAATACACAGCAAAACAGAGTTGAAAAATTAAAAAAAATTAAAAATAAATTCTGCCCATCCATACAGATTTCTAAGAAAACGGTCTGAGAATTTTAGGT
>JAHWFP010199330.1:0-11588 GCA_023313725.1 Lithobius niger | reverse complement strand
ACTCACGCTCATACTGCTGCAGGGCAGCAATTAGTCCCCCCTCAACCCAATTTGTCCAGTCTGTCACCCTTCTCTTACAATTTCCAGTGAACCCGCTGAATTTTTAAGTCTAGTCAGAAAAACACGCAGCAAGTAATAAGATAAGGGCTATTGTTCTGGTCCAACAACCAATAGCAAAGGAGAATTAGATGACGCGTATTCCTCGGGAAAAATACCTCGCCTATGTAGCATGTGTCACAGCAATCGTTGTGAACTTGCAGTCAACTTGTAGTCAGCTCGCTGTCATCTTTTACCCTTCTCATTCCCTACCGCAGGCATTTGGAAGGGTTATACTCGTGGTATCGGGCACTAGCACTCGTAGACATTTGCTTGTCGGTCCCAGCCTTTAAAGTGGAGGTTGAAAGGCTTAGAGGGGGGGGGGCGGGGAGGGGTGATGTGCTTATTGTGGGAAACCTTCAACACTAGGCTAGCGGAGTGGGGGAGGGACGGATAATGGTAATGAGAAGGCGGGTACAGAGTTTTGGGGATTGTAATTTGGAACTGGCCAGTTTGAGAAGTGAATGCAGGATAGCGTTTACTTGGGGAAGGGGAAATACCAGGTCTGCAGTGGCTTTTATGTTTAAACGCGATGGGTATGGGACATGGGGGTGGATGTTGAGGGGAGATGATGGGCAGATTCTGAACATTGTTTGATTTGGTCTGATTGGAGGGTAAAAATTGGTGGTAGGGAGGGAGGGGGAGAAATAGAGGGAACTGGAATGGAGGGGAAGGGGGGCCAACGGTCAGAAGGAGATGGAAGCTAAAGGACCTGGTGATGCTGGAAAATTTTGAGAAGGCAGTGGAAGAGGGTGTTGAGAAACGGGGGAAGGGTATGAAAACTAGGAGAAAGAGGTACTGAAGATGGCTGATATGACTGTGGTGAGGAGAGATATGGGGGATGGGAGAGGAAAAAGGTGGTGCGATCGGGAGGTGAAGGAGGCTGTCAGGGACAGAAAAGAGGCGTGTAGAAACTGTCGGATAGGGGTTGGGAAAGGGATAGTGAGGAAAGGTGGAAGGAGTACGTGAGGAGAAAGAAGGATGCGGGAATGGTGTTAGCATGGAAATATCAAAGTTTAACTGGAAGCTGGCAAGAGAGGTAGCGAAGGGGGGGGGGGGACGGGGAATCAGGCTCGAAGTTCTGGAGATTTGTAAAACGAAAAGAGTAGGGCGAGGTGAGACGAAGTGGGGAGGGGAAGGGAGCCAGGAAGGAGTATTAGTGCTATAGTCAGAGGGCTGTTTGGAGTGGAGGAGGAGACGGGGAGCAAAGTGAGGGTGGGGTGATGTAGGAGGGGAAGAAGGGTGACTGCTGAGGGATAATTCTTACGGGAAATTTGAAGAAGCATTTTCTTTTGTTGTAAGGGGATAGCTACTGGGGAAGACGGATTAATACGGGCGCTGGTCACGGGGATGGGAGCCAAGGGCAAACAAATGTTGATTTGGGAAATAAATAAGGTTCTGTAAGGGAAAAGGGTTCCGGAAACCTGGAATAGGGTGAGAATTCATTCTGTGTTTAAGGGGAATGGAAAGGCTAGAAGATAATGTCTTCGTTGTGACACATGCCATTGAGGTTGCGAGGAAGGAGATGAGCCAATTAATGGTTTCCTTGACATTGACTGGGCCCATGATGGAGTGCAGTGGGAACTCTTGTGGGAGGGGGAACTTCGGAAACTTGGAGTTGAAGAGGGGTTGTTGGATCTGATTAAGAGGATGTATGACGGTGGGTGTATCTTAGCGTATTGGAAAAAAGATTGGTGGAATCCAGGCTAGCCGCCGCTAGATCAAGTGATACCCTAGTTGATGATGACGGTACTACAGGGAATGCATCGCCTGTTGAGTGTTGTTTTGGGCATGAACAAGCTCCTTCCTTAATGAAGTGAGATAATTGCTTGAAGGTCAGCAAACCTGTTGCTACGTTATTAATGCCACATTTTCGTGAAGCATTGTGAAAGACAAATCCGATACCTTGGAAATATGGCGAAGAAGGTGAGGGCTAAGGCTGAGAGGAAAAAGGATGATTAAAAAAGTGGTCTTGCAGGGCTATAATCGCTACCAGATCTTGAGAATTTTGTGAAAGGGGATGGCGGTCGCAGGGGTGACGTTTTTTTTTTGGGGGGGGGGGGGGGGTGTGCTGGTGTTTGAGAGGGAAAACGGGTCAGGTGGAGAGGTTTCAGGAGGAATTGGGAAGAAGGGTGCTAGGGCAACTACCTTCGCTGCATGGGGTTGATGGTTGCGGGAAATGAGGTAGTCTGGTTTTGAAGCGAGATAGGTTGTAGGGAGGAGGTGATGGCTAGGAGAGTGTATGACTACGTTTCTAGGGAGTGTTGTACGAGGTGGGTGGAAAGGATGAGAAGGCGAGCGGGGAAGTTCGTGAAGGAGAGTATTGGGGGTATCAGTGGCTGGCGAGAATGAAGGAAAGGATTTGTAAAGGTGGAGGAAGAGTATGGAAGGAAGTCTTCTACCAAGAGGTATCAGGTAGACAATGTAGAAAGCAATGGAAAAGGTACAATTTGGGCGACTGGTATAGTGTGTTGTTGTTTAGGGCGGGGGCTTTTGAAACCAGAGACTTGTTGTGGGGGGGAGGGGAAAGTGAAGATGAGGATACGACTTGTGGGATCTGTGGGGAGATGCTTGAACAAATGCTGGAGGCTGGTGGATTTTTGGAAGAGATAGGAATAGGGGATGAGGAAGAGGTGATTAGCAGGCAATTGGGGTGGGGGGAAGGGGTAAAGTGGGGCAAGTGGATTCTGTTGGGATGGTGGAATATGCGGGTTAGAAACTGACACCTGGGATGAGTGGTGTTTGGACGGCTCTTATTTGGGTTATGCGGCTGCTGGCTGCGCCCTGATTTAAAAGGTAGATCATCAGTTACCTTGCCTTTAATTTAGGAGGCTTTCGTTATGTTCGCACGAAGCATGTGCATCCCAACTCCTCCGATCGAACTTTTACCTCCCTTCGTTATGAGCACTTTGGAAAGAGCAAAAAGTGTTGAGCAGATTCGGTTCCAGGGGGTCATCGAGGATTACATTTACATAAAATAATTGTCGCGTCCATAGGCATTATGACAATCTGCACAGGGTGCAGAACAAAAAAATCAAATTAAATCAGTGGTACGCACGCGTTGCCATCAGCCAAATATCAGCCTTGATATTATTCATATTATTATATTATCCCTTGATATTATCCATATTATCCTTGATATCAGAGATAAAAATGTGCCCTGCCGCTGATACGACGGCTTCCACGGCGCGCCACCGACGAAATTGTGCCCCTGATTTTAACAATTAAAGTACAAAGTGTCGTTACAAAATGTCAAAAAGGGTTTAACGAGCGTTAACCACTCCTGGTTATCTGCCCGAAGCCCTAAGGGCCTATGTCTGCAACAGCCAGATTCCCAGGTGGTCACCCACCCAAGTATGAATCCAGCCCAATGCTGCGTAACTTCGGGAATCTGACGAGAACCGGTGTTTCCAGCACTGCAAGGCCGCAGACAAAATTACAAAATTTGAAATGGAAACAATAATCAGCCAACAATAACGAAATATTCATCATTCACGTTTGTTTTTAATAAGAGACAAAGATGGATAATGTATGAGGGCGCATGGCTATGGGCCAAGGCCCCAACAAATATATATATTCTTTCATTCATTCGCAGAACTCTTTAACATTGTGATCTACACAGTTTACAAATAGTAAATATTTTTCAACAAATGAAAAAAAAATCAGGTTTTGACTATACCTGCATGCGTTACGCAAAAGTGCTTCACGGGAAAGCCGCCGACGCGGTCATCTAAAATTTGGTATTTACTGCCGTCAAAGAATATTTCACGGTGCATACCTCTGGATAAAATTCGAACTTAGATATCTGAAAGGTACTCCTCTTGCAAATAATATTTTAACAAAAACCTTTGGTTAACAACTTACTGCAATTCAATAAAAACTACATACTCGTCAAACTTACGAAATTTGTTTCAAGTTTGCTTATTAAAGTTCAGCGTATTACTGTACGCAGGAGCTAATGACATATACCACGTACGTAGTACGTTTATTGCACTCCTGCTGTAGCCTAAGTATGAAAATATCGTATCGTGTCGGTTGGCTTAGCCTGGTTGTGCCAGTTATGTTACTACAGTATACTAGGAACAAATTAATAACTAATTTTTCGCCTCATGATCTTTATATTCCATTACGTTACCGCTGTATAATACATAATGTTGCTTCTATACAAGCATTTATAAAATATACCCGAGTCGATGAACGAGCCTCGTGATATACACTTCACGTTCTGAAACTAAACTATCTATCGGTGCACCTTGTAGATACACGATGTCCCACGCCTGGGGCTAGAAATCAAATCCGCTTCTGAAGAGCAAGGCGACCAATGAGCCAAGACTTTCCTTCAAGCGGGTTTCTTAAATTTAAAGGCTACCCAACTGTTAGCGGGGGAGGACCAGGAGTGGGCAACGGAAAATAGGTAAGCAGTGACAGGTGACGGTAATAATTCACTTGTAACCATTGTTGTGTGCGCTTGATCGTACTGTTGTTGTCATGGAAACTAAATCTTATCACGTGTCACTACTCACTAAGCATGATTGAGATGTGAATGTAAACAAACGATTAGCAGTGTCGACCCGATTTTGTTCCGTGAGGGATCGTCACAGAATAAACGTAGCGTCATCTCATACCCCTTCCCCCGAAAAACAAAAATTGGGGAAAAAAAGCCAAATAATTTTGTTGGGGGAGGGGGGAGAGGGGGAAGCGTATTCTATAAGGGGACATATAATTTGTATCAGGTGGTTAAAATTCCAGTTAAAGTTAATATCCAATTACTTTAAAGGAGCTTACTTCCTTGTTTGACTTTCTTGTGTAACTTATGAACGTTGGAAAAGAATGTCAAAGCATAAAAAAACACGTTAAAGACTTATTAATAATTTACAAATTGAAACAGAAAAAAAAGGAATTTTCCTGAAAGCATTGAATATGTTTTCCCCGTCTGTAATCACCAGCTAGTAAGCCTTACTTTTAACGTTAGTGTATATATTTTTTTTTCAATTTGTTGGTTCGCTTGCAAATTAGTTTTTAAAAAATGTGGTTCATTTTCTAAAGGAATAAACAGAGGGAGGGGGGGGGGGGCATGGATTTTTAGAGCTCTCGCGAGGGGGGGTTATGCATTTTCTATGCCATGTTAAGAGGTGATGGGAGAGAGGGTAAAAAAAAAACTCCAGCAAAACTTAGGAGGATTATCACTCTTCCAGCCGATGGCACCACTCCTACAAAACCAGAATAAAAAAGTAGTTTTCTGTCAGCAATGCTTGTCGTTATACCTTGTTTGTTACAGATTGTTATTATGTTATCTCCATTATTCTTCACTTCACGTGTTGCGTAAACTACCATGCAAAGAATGAACATGCTCCTCCTTTTTCATTGCTGCCGTGAAAGGAATGAACATGCTCTCCCTATCACTTTAGTTTGCTGTGTTTTGATTGATTGTCATAATGACTGCCTATCCCTGTCTGCATCTTTCTGGCCTATACCCCGTCCTAAGCGAAATATATGCAAAGATTATTGTAGCCCCTCTTAAAAAAACCAACACAGGGTTTGATTTGTTTTGTTTTGTTGAAAGGTACGTTAGAAATCGGGCTATCATCAATTCTTGATGCAAAGCCCATGGTTTCATCCATGAACCAGTGAATTTTAAAACAATTTAGTTTGCAGTTTACATCACTTCAGCTGCTTTCAAAGCATTCCTTCATTTATGCCTTCACCTGCTAAGAGTTTTAGTGATTTGTTGACTCGTAGATGGAGCCACAGAAGATTGACTATTTTTCCGATGCAGATATTGTTGAAGCAACTGTGTGGAGTTTTACTTTGAATTTTACTTGCCATGATTGACGGAAAAATTAAGCTTTTTCAAAGTTCATCACCTGTTTTGTTCGTGATATGCTAAATTTTCAAAAGACAATTTTTAAATTGCACGACTTCTTTCTTCTTCAGGCGTCGAAAATTAAGCATACCACGAAAAAAACAGGTGATGAACTTTAAAAAAGCGTAATTTCGCCGTCAAAGGTGCAGACATTGTCTCTTTAGTTTAGGAGACCTAGTGAGGGGAAGGGCTGTCGACGAAGGAGCGTCTGTCGTAATACTGCCCAGCATGGTTTCTTTTGCTTTGGGTTGTGATGAATACAGCCAATGGTGAAACGACTTGTCATATGTTTCAACCGAATACATAGGTGTGAAAAATATCACTCGTGGCAACTCTTCCGTGCAACAGCATTCGGAGGAGTAGTTGGCTTCTTCAAGCCAAAGCTGACTGGGGTAGAAGTTGTGTGTTTCACCTCCCGGCTCTACACCAGTTCATGCAAGGATTGGAAAACTGACATATAAGTCAATGTTGCTGTGGTCAAATGATCGAGTCTTGTGATGATGCATAAACTGTACTCCTGGCAACGTAAAGAGAAGCCCTTAGCTTGCCGGGTAGAAATTCACAAGCCCCTAGTTCGAACTATGAAAATCGATTTTAAAGTCATTTTTGGACAACTTTGCCCGAAATAAACAGCCGGAGGAGGTGCCTGCCTACCCCTGTTGGATCTCGAATTAGTATAGGAATTTGAAAGTGCAAGGAACTTGCCAAACCATGTCACGTAAAAAGTAAACAAGCGATCGGCCTTTATTTACTGTTGATATCTCTTGGTCCAAGGTTGTTAAGTTTGTGTGCACTGTGCTGAGAAAGATTCCAAGTGAACGTCAAATTTTAATAGGATCTACGGTAACAAGAATCTACAGTAACGGCAATAAAGAAGATTGCCGTTAATCATAATAAAATCTTTTGGTTTTTTTCATACGTACACGACACGAAATTGCAGCAGCTCACTGCATTTCACAAGCTTCCCTGAATTGTTGTAGTGTAAAAGTATGTGTACATTTTAAATCCCATACTATTGAAATTTTACATCTTTTTTTTTTAAGTTTTGAAGAATTTGTTGAAATAGCTGTGAAATAAACTTCAGTTCTGGATAATTTTTGGCCCTGCCATGGTTGGAGGTTTCCTGGTTCTTATTTCCAGATTTGGAACTCCTCTTGCTAGCCTATCCGGCTGCTAAAATATCGGCCTAGTAAAGACAAACTTTAGCTCGTTTGTTTATACAATACAAAAATTAAATGTTAGGTTCAACTTAATGCGTCAGCGAATTTTTAATACGTTTCATGGATCTTCATCAGGCCAAAAAAAGTTATTTAGGCCTACCTTTGTACAATTTCGAAGGGAGAATCAGCACATCCAGTCTTTCTTCCTTTGATGTCGTGGCTTGTAGTGGCCGTTCAAGTTGGAGTTGGAGTTTTTATGGCCCTCGTAATTGGACCAGCTTGGGGGTGCTTGAGTAATGTGATGGATTTTTGTCGGAGGTGGTGGGGAAGAAGGGAGTTTGTTTGGCTAAAAGCTACATTGGTGAGACTGTAGGTGGCAGGTTCACACATCGGTCACATTGAAAAAATGAAAATGCTGAATGCAAAAAGCCGTCCAACAATCTTACCTTAATGATGGGTTAGCTGTCCATTTCATAAACACGGGCCACCCACCAGGACTACAAGCAACACTGAAATCCTTTTTGCTGAACAGAAATTAAATGCCAGGCTAGCACTTTAAACCACCACCACCATGCAATCTCTTGAAACCTCCACCACCATGCAATCTCTTGAAACCACCACCACCATGCAATCTCACCAAAGGGGCTTTTAGCCAAATAAAAGCCTTCCTTCCCCACCACCTTCGACGAAAATCCATCACAGTTCTCATACCACTCGTGGGCTGGTCCAATTACTATGGGGGACCATAAAATCATACACCCGACTTCACAACCTCAACGGCCAAATCCCAGGAAGAAAGACGGCATGAAGTGGTTCTCCTTTCAAAATGCTACAAGTAAAAAGTGTAGGCTACACTACTTTTTTTGGCCTGATAAAGCACAAAAGGATTGAAAATTCACCGACGTACTCCAGTTGTGTAGTTGAACCTAACTTTGAATTTTTCCACGTTATGAAAACTCAACATAAAATGCCATTCTTTTAGCTACAAAACTTCAGGTAAGCTTAACAGAGAGACAAGAGACCGTTACGGCTTCAGGTGACCTAAGTCTCAAGAGAGCAATTTTTTTTTTATTAATTTCTTTTGAGCCTGAAGTCAATTGAAGCATTTTTGCTGAATTGAATCAAATTTGAACATTACCAGACTTTTTGAGAAGAAATATCTGGTAAAGGGAGGGGCAAACCCGGGGGATTCGAACCGGGAAACCTCCAATCATCGTAGAGCCGAAAGATTGTTCAGAATTGGCCAGAGTACGAATTCTCACCAACAAGGCCCACTCTTTTTGAAAGTAACCCTTTATCAGTATCTTGTTTCTTTTATTTAGGTAATAAACTGTTACATTACCATAGTTGCCAAATCAAAGACAGATTGTGATGCCACAGAAATGAAGGGCATGGATTAAAAAAAATGTCTCAAATCATACATAAACTGATGTTATCCTAACATGCCAACAAAACTGGAGAATTTTGATGTTGTTGATGAATTATTATTTCATGGCTGTGGATCATTTGGAAACTGCAAGAAAATTAAGAGGAAGGAAGATGGAAAGGTAGGATGTATCCGCAAGCTATTAACATTTTGAAAAACATCACACTGCAGTAAGGTATTATAATTTCATGTTACATTTTTACAGATATTAATGTGGAAAGAAGTCAACTGCCGATCACTAACTGTAACAGAAAAAAGTGCTCTAATTTCTGACGTGCAAAGACTGCGGACGCTTAGTCATGCACACATATTACGATGTCATAATTATATTGATGACAGAATAGAAGGTGTTATGTACATTATTACAGAATTTTGTCTGCATGGAAATTTAGTGTCAGTTATCAGCAAGTGCCGCCAAAACAGGTAACATAGCCTTATTAAGACTTGTAAGCATTTTGGATGAACTAGGCTGAAAGTGTGAAAAATAAATCCGATTGTTTGTGTAGGCTTATAATGGTGATTTTACATCCCACCCCTTTAATAAGAGCAAGTGTGAATAATTATGCCTCTAAAAGTGTTGACTGCCGAGGTTGTCAATTATTTAACATAAAATGTTTGAGTATAATGCAGCCTAAATGGGAAAAAGTGTCATTTTCTTGTTATCCAACTGATTCACATGATCATAGTGTCAAGACTCCCCCCCCCCCCATCCGATTCGCCGTCAGACTGGATTTTTTCGACATGATTGAAATTCCTGCCGTTCGGGCGCCTTTTGTGTATCATGCACCGGAAGCGATGCGGAATTTGAAGAAGTGGGATGGGAAATCGCTATTATATACTTTAAAATGTTTTAAAACTTCTTTTCTGGGTTTATTTATTTTCCACCAATCACATGGCTGAAATATCTTGACAGGCTGGCAGTGGGCATGTAGCGTAGCCGCCATTGGCCTGTAGTTTGTAGATAATATACTAAAAAATTCGTCCTTTACCGAGCCTCAGCGACATAACCAAGATTTCTTTACATGAAAATGGCCCCTTTCTATTGCTCCTTTCAAAGTAAGCGATGTGACATTTTTAAAAGACCCCTTTCTAAAATGTGGAACAACGTTGATGCAGTTTGTAGTACTGAAGTTCACCACGCTGGGTGCTGTAATTCATCAAACACTGGATCAGAGTACTGTCAAACAGAATACTGTCGAAGAGTAATGTTAAACAGAGTACTGTCAAACGGACAGTACTGCCTTAGTAAGTCTCAAACATTCCTTGTTCTTAACGTAACTATTTATAAGCTCCAGCCTACCCTATCGCTAGGAAATCTGCAGATCTGTACAATGAGCTTGAACGGATTTGTATAACCTTTTTAGTAAAAAAAGTGTCGGGATATATCTGTACTTTCTTTGAATCCCTTCCAATATTTCTTTTCTAGTGATTTTCTCAAGGAGACTTTTATTTGGAGAGTGCTTTACCAGCTTGCCTTGGCAATTGAGGAGTGTCACAAATTTGGGAAAAAGCACAGCCTCGCCCTTTATCATGACATCAAGCCTGCAAATGTGTTCGTTGATGCAAAGTGGGACATGAAACTAGGAAACTTGGGTCTCGTGCAGTTATACGATGTGGACTTAGCCACGGTCTCTGGTCCACACTATGTGCCACCGGTAAGAAAGAAATAAAATCTTACTACCCTACATGTGATTTTAATTCAAATTTCCACTTGACACAACCGGTTCCCACATTTGTTGCAGGAAAGAGTTGGCAGCCCGTCTTGTTCCAAGGAAAGTGACGTTTGGTCCTTGGGATGTCTGGTTTACGAGTTGTGTTCCCTTATTCCGCCATTCACAGCTGGAAACTGGTTGCAGCTTGCCAATAAAATAAAAAATGGCTGCACCCAACGCATACCCTCACAATACTCCGACGACTTGCAGAAGATGATTATGGCTATGCTGTCTGTAAAAGTATGTGTGTTTATGCCCAGCATGTTGCGGTTTGGTTAGGCGATATTATGTCAAACAGTATACAGTAGAGCGTCAATTATCCGCACTAACTGGGACTGAGAACGTTCAGATTATCAAGTAATTCAGATTATTCAATCTAAGTTAAGGCATTGTGTCTTAATTTTTATAAAGACTACGAGAAAATTCTGATTGGAAAGGCTACCAAAGGCTTCTTTGTTGTCCAAAAATTAGCAAATTTCTGAACATTACCCAGGAAAGGATATTTCAAATCTGTACTGCAATACCCTGTAGCAATTTCTGACGATACCAGTATCGTTGCAAATCGAAAATAACAATATGACCGGGTGACCTTTTTTTGGCAGTAGTTTACGTGCAGCTGGTGTTGACGATCAAAACTTGTTAAATTAGGCGCATGTTTTTTCGGCCATCGAATTTTTTTTGTTTACAATGCTTGTAGAACAAGTCAAGGCACAAGTGAACCATGTGACTCCTATTAGGCTATCTGATGCATAATATTGGTTGTCAAGCATCGTGGTATTGTGATATTAAGTCTTGGTGTTGTTGTATCAAATTAGATATTACGGTATGTGCCTACTGTTATACATAGAACCTTGATTAACTGAACTAGAGCTGAGGAGTGGTAGGATAATCCAATCTACATATAATAGGAACGAAAACAAATTTATTTGGCTCAGTTTTCGTATTTATGTAAGAAAATTATGCATTGAAATGATTCCTGATGCTCAATTCTTAATCCTTGTCTAAAAAGTGGCACTTTCTGAATATTTTCCAAAAATGGAATTTGGATAATCAGGGCCCGAGCAGCAGAACTTTCCATCACCAATAAGTATAAAAGACCGCCTCCTGATAGGCGATAAAACCACAAGCACATACGGCATGCATTGAATTTTAATTTTTGGAAAATGTATTTTTTCCTTGGTTCCATGGTATTTTTAAAATGATGAATAAAGCATCATCATCGTAAAAATACATTTTCTGAAAATTAAAATTCAGTGCGTGCTTTATGTGCTTGTGGTTTTATCGCTTATCAGGAGACGATCTTTTATACTTATTCGGACATGCCACAAAAT
>JAHWFP010199329.1:0-12376 GCA_023313725.1 Lithobius niger | reverse complement strand
AAAGAAGTTTGAATTTAACAAGTCTGCAGTGAACCCTTGAAATTACACTACAAACTTTCATACTTGGTATTTTGCAACTTTAAACTTGTGTGTGTGTGTTTGCCAGATTACAACATAAAATAGTATGGGTTTAATGCAAGGACATGGTGTTCAGTATAATAAATCTAATGTTGGTTCTTCACAACGGGGAACCCCATATTCCTAGTTAGATTTTCGCAGGCAAGCTTTTTGTGTTGAATCAGATTTTATATACAACACTAAAGTAATTTTTTTAAAGAAAAATTACAAAATCTCTCGGCTGTCTCATTTTAAAAATTTCAGTTTTCCTAAAAACCTTTAATTTTCAAAATTCCGTATTCATCGAACAAAATTTTTATAATTCGACTTTATAATTTCTGCTGTCTGTTTAGGTGACAGTCAGCGTGTAGTACCCCCAGAAAATAGTTACGACCAGTCAGTGACGGCGTCAGTACTGAATTGTTTTGGAGACCGGCAGAGGGCACATCTGGAAAGAGTAGGTCAGGGACTTTTTTTTCTTCAAGGCAGCCGCATTAGGCATTTTTATTTCGTTTAATTCAACTTAAACGTAACGTAAGCTTCAATGCGGTCCAATTTTTTTTTTGAAAATACACCCCATAAACACACAAAATAAATTGCTGCAAAGTGCCACAAAAATAAATAAATAAATTTAAATAAATAAAAAAAAAATGAAAGCTCCATTTATTCGTATGATGACAAGTTTAGCCTGCAATTTTTAAAAACTTTTTCAAGGGTCGTAGTGGGTTTTAGGGGAAGAAAATAAGGAATTTCGTAAGTCATAAATAAGGAAAAATAAGGAATTTTTCACTAAAAAGTAGGTAAAAATAAGGAACCCGTCGGCATAATATCAGGGCTGAATAACAGTAAATGTGATAAAAGTTTTATCTTATTGTGGTGACTTGAGTGTTGGGGTCAGGGGGACCGGCGGGGGGGGGGGGGGGGACATGGGCCACATAGAACGAGAGACACAGAACGAGAGATAAAAAATGCGGTAATGTCATCATGTACACTTCATCGAGTCGAGCCGTACGGGTTCTTCTTTGTGTCTGTCACTCCTGCTGGTTTCTAATGAATTCGTACCATTAGGGAGGGGGGGGGGGAGGGCGGATATAAGTGTTCGTGCTGCGTGGGTTGGAGCGAGTATGGCTGTGATGCTGCATTATGGCACGAGCCAATGCCCACCTTAGCTGTTGTTGTTGTTGCTGCATTCAACAAAGCGAAACGAACGTTGTCCTTTAACGGCGTCACTAGCCTCTTCCCCCTCCACTCCACGAACACGACGAATGAGTCCTTCGACTACACTAGCCACTTTCGTCTTTGTCACCTTCGCTCTGCATCAGTGTTCGTCTTTTTCGCATTCCGTCACGATCACCAAAACTTCCCTGAAGAAAGAAGCGAGTTTATGCCGGACACCAAGAGTTTGCCAACGAAATCATGGCGCTTAACCCCCCCCCCCCCTAGAAAACCCCTAAACAAAAATTTTCACTATCCGGAGGTAAAAATAAAACATTTTCCCGTAAAAATAATTACAAATACAAATACAGATACGAAAAACTCACATTACTTCCAAGCCGAAACTGAAAGTGAACTTGTGAAAATGAAACTTGTTTTTTTTTTTTACCTTCCGATTTGTGATCTTACGTAAAAAAATGAAAATAGGGTTAATTACGTATAAAAGAAAATCACCATGACAGCAACGACTAATTCTCCTCTGCGTAGTGCTAAAGAAACTTATCTACCGATATCCGCATCTCAGCCCTCTTGTAACAATACAACGATCAGGACACAACAAAGAAAAGGGCTGTTCTCTATACACTCGATTATTTTTTATAACGAAACCCGTGTTACACCTAGGACGATATAGCAGTTTACCGGACTATAAGATAGCAGATTCAGATTTATAGCAGATTCACGGCTTAAGGCGCAGCCAAAGAGTAGGGAAAAATACGCATGGCTACAATTACACTGTGATACTCTTTGTAAATTTATCCTAGCACAGGAAAAAAAGTTTGCACTAATTTTCCAATAGCTGTTCGATTTTAGAAATTGATTTTTGCATCATTTTTAAGATATACAGTGTTTTCACATTTTTGGTAACCTGCTCAATACGTATTTACCTGAATCGCACAATTACGACAGAATGATGAATTATGGGATGTGTATTCTAGAACGATATATGAGAGAGAGCGAGAGAGAGACAGAATATGGTAATCCTACAATATATTTATTTATTTATTTTAATTACAAAATTATTGTAGGGTTGGCCTTTGGCGAATCTTATCAGATCTCATTCAGACGTGAACCGGAAGTTGACTGGTGCCATGTTGGCGTTGTTGACGTAGGCCAAGAGTTGGATGGAAGGCGATTGCCAAGGTTATAATGCATTGTTTCTAGTACAGTTGCCACTCCCTGGTTACACGTCCCATTGTGTAAATTTAATGTAATTTCTAAACGGCAAGTTATTTTTACCGTAATAAATACTGAAAACGGATAATATCGCTAACATTAATTTTAAAGCATTAAAACTCAATACAAAAACACACCCATTGTGAAAATTTAAAGTTGCTCCTTTAAAACTTTCATTAAAATCTTAGTTTAAAATCTCATTTTTGTTTGCTTGTGGAGATATGTCGGACGTACCGACAAGGGTTCCCCCAGAACAGCAAACAAACAAACAAAAAAAGGGGTATGGGGGGGGGGGAGGAGACGGGCTTTTTATGAGGATTTTTTTTGGGACGTGCCTTATTTTAGCCTAATCGCGGTGTTACGGACCATCGAAAAAGCCTTTGTTTAAACGTTTTTGATTTTGTGTTTATAGATTTTCTTCATGATTATGTCTACCGAAAGGGCAAGAAGGAAAAGAAAAAGGGCAGTGGGGTGAAGAGGAGGTGGCGTCAGCCCCAATGTACGGGCGCCCTTGCCCACCGACATCCAACACAATCATCTCCAACATTATATTACGTAATTGCTTTCGAAATATCTCTATCAATCGACAAATTAAACAAATCCTCGAATACCAAATCCGAAGCCATAAAAGAACACTATACGCAAAAGAGGACGTTTTTTTCCTTTCCGTCTTGCATTGTTGAACTACTCCGTGTACTACATCATTATTGCAGTCGCGTGTTTCTTCATTGTCAAGCAGAGATGCAGACATCGGTCGATAAATAAGTTATCGCCTGCGGCCCTCGACATTGTTAGTTCTCAGCACTCGGGAATCAGGCGATAACCTACACTTCTCACCCACTTTGAAGCTCCCAGCCCCCTTAAAACAATACAGCACGACGGGATCGCAACAATGACCGAGGACGAGGATTGCTGGGATCCACGGTTGAGGGCTCGTATCCTGGATCCCAACCCCCGTTTGTGTATGAAAAGTGGGAAAAAAACAAATAAATTTATTGAAACAAACACAAAAAAAAAACATAACAGATAAAAAAAAAAAAACACAACGTTCAACAATTCACGTTACTCACAACATCGCAACCGCTGCTTTACGAACGTTGGTTTCCATAAAATGACAAAAAGGAATACAGCAACCGAATATAATCAATTAAATGGAACAATTTTTGAAAACAACACCACCTCAAACTTCAAAAAAATCGTTCAAGAATTCATGTTAATTACAACATTGCAACCGCTTTCAAAATTAAACCTTGCGTTTTTCGTTGCGCGTATAGCATTGCGTCTTAACGAATATTCTACACAAACTTTCTTCTGGCTAAATGCAACAATGCATTCCACTCTGCTAACTTGCGCTCAACATTGAACGTCGGACTGATAGCTTCAAAACGACTGATAGCTCCAACAATGGCTCTCGATATCGTTAGATCCCAGCACTCGGAAAGCGGGCGATATCCCATACAATACGCACAGTTTGGTTCTTTAAACTAGGAAACATGCTTTGGGCCTATTGTAGGCGGAGCGAACAGACCTTTATTTCAAATTTATATTTTAATGTTTACTTTAATGACTGCACCATATTTGTTAATGCTCCTTAAAAATCTGGTAAAAATGCTCATTCGGCTAAGTTTCGGCTATTTGCCTTTTGGTGTGATATACTGTTGTTATTTGCAGGCCTTTGTCTTATTTTAGCTTTATTTTAGCTTTAATATTATATTAATAGGCTTTCGTTTGCTCCATCATTTAGTGTCTGTTTAGCTTCTTTCCACATCTGACACTAAATTAATACAGATGCAAACCTGTTCACGTTGCCTTTTGGATTTATATGTCAGACTGCCTGAGCACGGAATCGAACCCACGACCTTTGGAACCGGAAACCGAGGTCTCTTCCAAAGGTCGTGGGTTCGATTCCCCGCTCAGGCAGTCTGTCATATAAGTCCAAAAGACAACGTAAATAGGTTTGCTTCTGCATTAAATTGACTCGAGCCTTCGGCTTTCAGTCCTGTGTTCCGACACTAAAGATGAGAGCTATCGACCGCCACCATCGCCGCCGATAAAAATAAAACGGCACGTTTGTCATGGCTGCATGGTTGGGCAGCCGCCGCTAATAATTCTGACATTGTTTACAACAATAATTACTGCCACGCAAAGTGCCTTCCCTAAATTACAAAATGTTAATAATAAAGCATTTAACTGTAAGCCAAACAATCATCTGAGCGATAGTTTTTAACAATAATTAATGGCAACAACAGGTTGGCAAATGGCAATGCTGCCGCTGGTCTAACACTAGTCTTGACAACGCCACCAACGAAAATATTGATGAGCACACCTCTATCACGCACGGCAACAGCGATTTAAAACCACATTATAATCCATCAGTAACGATCACAATATTGTTGGTCAAAAAGTGTTAGCACTTACACCTACTTTTGCCTTTAGGCCTACTTTGTAGCTTTTAGGCCTAATTTTAGTCGTCATTGTTATTTCGTAACTGGCAGCTGCGTTTGAGATTAAGCCTATTCATTAATGCACCACGGTTTTGAGTCCACACGTTGCATTGGCAACAAGGAATATTTAAACTATTAGATGCAGACATGTTGTTGTTTCGTGCTGTGTTTAAATACGTCGTCCGATGTATAGTTCGTTTTATATCTGTAGCTTCGCCGTGAAACGACGATTTCGGTTTCATATTCGGGATTCCCATCGCTAGTGTAAATACCAATTTCGTTGCCATGCTGAAGGTAATCCCTCCAAGCATTCGTTTTTTCAAATGATGCTTAGGTGTATCGTACCGGAATCCTTTTGTTTTTTATGTTTGCGTTTCTTCCTGTAGTGGTTGAATGCAAGGGCGAATTGTTATTATTTCATTGAATTACGTTGAAAAGGATTATCAGCTAGAAAGAAGAAACGAAAATTTAATTTTCTGTGTTTTTTTAAGTTTACTTCACTGCCACCAGCAAGGTGTATGCGTCGTCGGAATTCCTTAACTATATTCACGATTCCAAATTTACAATGGTGAGTGTTAGAAATAAATTCGAAAATTTGTTATTTCTCCCGTAATAATTGTCCGATTTACGTCAAATTTTGGCTCAGCAATACTGTTTGGGGTATCAAGCGTTGTCCAAAATTTCATTCCAATCCGATCTTTCGTTTGGGCTCCACCCAGACTAAAAATGTGCAACCAACGGACCAACGGACCAACCAACCAACATTTTGCAAGTTGGTGTCCGTCATAGGCTACGCTTCGCTCGCTCGCTCCGCCAAAAAGGTCGATATAACACAATTTGGTCCGAGCTCCCTAAATAAACTAAACTAAACCTACATTTAGTATGACATTCATTTAGTATGACATTAATTTATTATGAATTCCTCAGCTTAGAGTAATGATTAATGAACGATTACAGGGCAATACGAAAATAAAACCTATTAATTCGCCTATAATTAATTAATAAGAAAAAACAAATTTTATACAATGCTTGGATTGAAAGTCATTTACGATACGGCTTGAAATTTATGGTTTAGCATCTGATTATAACATAATTCAAAGACTTCAAAATTTACAAAATAATATAGTAAAAGTCTTGTTTGGAAATTAACTTAATAAAACGAAGGAAATTTACAAAATCAAAAAATTCTGTCAATGCTCAAGCTAAGAGACCAAATAATATAAACAAAGAATTATTTTGAGAATAAACATAAAATAAATAATATTAAAACAAGGGGCTACAGCGACTATCTAGTCGCATTGGTCTTCTGTACAGTTCCTCCACATCCAATGCTGAGGCGCACACCTTATCATGCACTACAACAGCTATCTCTATTATATAATCTAAAAACAGTAACCATAAGAATTGCCCGTTACAAATGTGTTAGCTTTTAAGCTAATTTTACGTTTTAGGCATAATTGTCAGCGTTTAGGCCTAATTTACAACTTTAATTTCGTAAGTAGCAACTAACGGAGATTTGGATTGTATACAGTAAGCCTATTCATTTTTGCAACACGGTATGCCTCCGCGCACACAATTAGTGTTACAACGTAATGCGCAACGTAGCCTAGTATAGATCAGTGGTAGTAGGAAAGGGACAGGAGAAACGCTGCAGCAGCGACTCGTAGCAACTATTGACGTTGCCATGGTAACGTAATTTTAGATCTAATTTTCATTTTTTAGGCCTAATTATTTTAACGGCAGTTTTAGTTTCGTAAGTAGCAGATGGGCCTAATGGAGAATTTGGTTCGATCGTAACCCTAGTCATTCATGCAACAACGCGACAAGACTCTTTTAAACGAAGCTAAAATGTTTTTGTTTTTACGGTTGCGTTAACACAAATCTTTAGTATTTCATTCGACGATGAAATGTTATTATTTAATTTATTTACTCGAAGAAGTCTATTAACTATAAGAAGGCAACGATGTTTTAATCTGTCGTGTTATTTAACTAACTTTTGACACTGAATCGAACGTTGTAAACAGTGGTCCTCAATTTCTGGAACCGTTGCGAAGTGAAAAAAGCGACGGACGGACAAAGTCGTTGCAATAGTCTTTTCATCCGGTACGGCTGTACAGAAGACTAAAATAGCAAATATTAAGGGTAAATACAAGACGATACGAGATACCAAGATGGATAAACAAATATGGATTAAGAAATAAAAGTTACTATATACCGTTGATATTTAACCGTTTAACACAGGACTTATTAAATTATCCAAGTATAAAAACATTGAAACCAGAATTAAAAATTTGTTTACTTAGTGACTAAATGTAATAATTTGAAAGATTGAATAATGAACAAACAAAAAAAAAACTAAAAAGGAATTAAAAAAATTAACTATATTATGTAATATTGTAATAAATTAATCTATTATATATACCTTATTTATTGTATTTATTATTTCATGTTTTGTGTATTGCTGCTCTTACAAGTTCTACATGAACTTCGAGCTTGTCTTATGCAATAAAATTATTATTATATTATTATTACAGTTCCAAAAATGAAAAAGCAACGAGGCACAAATTTTACATCATACACTGAACTCTGTAAATTGCTGATAGGTGGTAAAAACTGTGCACTTACACGTAAAAAAAAATTGAATGTAAAAATTGCACAAAAATATCTGGGATAGGAAATGGACAAACATAGGGATTTCAAGGAGCATATAACAAAATTAATTACATAGTTATGTAAAATATTACCAAAAGGTTACAATGTAAACACGTGCTCAACAATAAACATAAAAACATTTTGTATGAAACTTGGGTGGAAAGTACAAGGTACGGAATTGAAGTGTATGGATTTACAACTGATTATAATCTTACAACTATAACAAAGAACACAAAATAACATGGTCAAAGTATTTTTTTGGAAATGATGAAATTAAAACTAATAATTTGTTCATAAGTACAGGGTGGTCCACAAAAAAACTGACGACCCAAAGTTTTCTAAGTCCAAACTTTTTCGTTAGCATCCTCCAGAACCGTAAAGGAACTTTCAAAACTACCCGTTCTATTAGACATCATGTGACCCTTTACGGTTCTGGAGGGTGCTAACAAAAAAGTTTGGACTTAGAAAACTTTGGGTCGTCAGTTTTTTTGTGGACCCCCTGTAATAAATACGATTCAAAAATATGGTGCAAATCCACAACTATGTCGTTTAAAAAAAAAAAAAATTACGTTATAAATGAATATACAAACTGACAAAGATAAAGGAGAAAAACTCCGAAAAAAAAAACAATCAGGTTTAATATACGGTTTAATAAATATGGCCTACTACATTCGAAATATCTTCAATATATTAGATGAATCATTCGACAAAGCAAAGGACAACTGGCAACGAGACTATAACAAAAATAAACCAGGCGGTATTTAGAGTTTTGATGAGAAAATTATGTAATTAAAAGGTTTACAGTAAGGTGTAAAACTACTTTATTATTTAAAAAAAAATCTACTAACATTGAGAACTAAGCGCAGTTTTGTGTAAATAATTCTCAAACGTGTTTTTTATTTAAACTTCAACCCTTTGTATACAACAAAACTATTGCGTGACCGAAGCGAACGAAAATCAGCGTTTGTTAGCCAGTATGCGCAAAAATACATAAACGCGATACACGCTTCATTTCCGGTGGAAATATTCATATGTAAGTGTCTGGAGTCCGGGTCAGGGGAGGCGCTGATTGAGTGAGCGCAGCGAACGAAAATCAGCGTTTGTTAGCCAGCGTGCGCAAAAAGCAAACCGTCCCAATGTTGCGGGCTTCAGCTAGTATTAAATACGTTTGGTTTAGGAATGGAAAGTTCTTAATGCGAGAAAATAAGAACGTGGAAAAAAAGTAACAACAGCAAGAACAATTACGCAACTAAAATTAAGACACGACTCAATAGTTGAAGAAAAGAAGAATGAGCTTCAAGCCTTCTGTCGTAACGTAGTTTTAGTATAGAAGAACTGCTAGTGGTCATATATTTCCAGGCTCGTATATATGGAGACTTTTATGTCTCCACACGAGACATTTCCTTCGAAAAAGGAAGTCTTTTGGTTTGGGTTTGTCTTTTTTAATCTTCTGTACAGCCGAAACGGCTGGGAAGACTACAGCAGTGACACTATCCGTCCGTCGGTCGGTCCGTCTGTATTTCCGTCCGCCGCCTTTTTTAACTCAGGAGCGGTACCAGATAGAGGGAAACTGTTTTCACTATAAGATTCAGCGTCCGAAAATTAGTTAATGAAAATACGGCAAATTAACACATCGTCGTTTCCTTACAGCTGATAGGCTATTTCGACGTAACTCAATGAAATAATAACATTTGATCGTCGCATTTAGCCACTACAGGAAGACACGCAACTGTAAAAACAAAAAGGATTTCGTTAATAACAAACATTAGCCATTTAAAATAGTCCCGACACCGTGTTGCATGGATGAATAGGCAACTCTCAACTAAATTCACTGTTAACTGCCATTTCCAAAATGAAACGGCAGGTAAAAAAAAATAAGACCAGAAAGCTGACACATTTTAAACACGCAATTCTGACGGTTACTATTTATAGATTATGGGGGAGGGGGGGGGGGACAATAGAAAGTCGTCTAAGGCATTACGTTTCGCAACCGGCTAACAGGTGCGAGCGGGTCCTAACTGGTTTGAACAGGAGGGCTGGCTCGTTACCCGGCTGTTGGCGTTCGGCCAAGTTCCGGTTTGGGCGGAAGTTGACTGAACGCTCAAGCAGCTTCTGCAGCGTTCACTCGTGTTGCGCCCTGCTATGCGTAAATAGCGTATTACAATAATAAGAGATTGCTGATATAGTGCCTGATAGCGGTGTTCCCCTCAACATTCTCGAAACTAGCGCAATCGTACAGAAGATCGGTTGCGACGAGGTAATCACTGCAGTCGATTGTTTCATCGTCTAAGGAATTCTGCGATTCTGTTTTGAAATTACTTTCTTAATCAGGGTAGTTTTTAGTATGTGAACAGACTTCTACTATTTTGAAAATGCGCGTTTCTTCTACAGAGGGTATTCATACAGATGGATTCCGGCATAAGAACAAAAGGTGGCCAACCAATTAATAAACAATTGTCCTCTGTAGGGAGAAATTCTTTACACGGAGGTTCGTTGCATCGAGAATCCAACAGAAAAATAAAGCAAAACGTCACGAAAGATAGCATAAGAGCGTTAACCGACACTCTGTCGCTAGAGCTATGCAGGAAAGCTGTTGCATCATGGAAGGCGGTGCATTTCGTACTCGTATGTCCGATCGGCACCAAACCCGGTAGCCGTGTGTTAGGCATCATTTCCCGCGCGCGTGCTACTTTTCAAGCCCATAGGAGTACGCTACAATTTTTTCCCCTGCGTTAGAAATGCTGATATGGTGGGAATTAGTAATTTTTTGGGTCTTGCCCACGCGACGTTATAACCCAATACCTCCGCTCACAACCTGTGGATGGTCTTAAGATGAGCGCGGGAGGGTGGGGGGGGGGGGGGAGAAGGATGAAGGGAGGGAATCTATCCCAGGGTCGTACAATTCCTGTTGAGTCACGAGCTATTGGCTTAAATCGCCGCGTGAACAACACCAAATAGCTTTAATAATAATAATAATAATAATAATAATAAACTTTATTGTATCACGGGAAAGTACATGTGATCAATGAAATACGCGAATAAAAATTGATTGTGTCACAGAAGGGGGGGGGGGGAGAGGGGGAACCAGGGGAAAAAATAAAGAGAAGGGAAGGAAAAGAATGAGAGAGGGATGGTGACCAAGTATTATGAGTTAAACAAGTGACGGAATAATTAAACTTTGAAAGTTCAATTATTTCGTTACTTGTTTAACTCACAACTTGGTCACCACCCCTCTCCCATTCTTTTCCTTTTCCCTTATCTTTCTTTTTTTCCCCCGACCCCCCCCCCCCCTCCTCCCCTTCTTCCCCAGGGCAAATCTTAGGGTTACGACTTCAAATGAAGTTTGCAAAACCTGCCATCAGACAATCATCAGACACCATCATTGCACCATCAGACAATTTTTTACTTGTATCTTTAAAGTCATTTAACCGGTTGCGGCACCCTATCCGACGTTCAGTTGGTTAGGAGCCAACCACTCTGAGCATGCTGGGCTGTTCTTGCTCGCGTTGCTCGGGTTCCCCAGGAACCCCTCACAACATTCGCGTGAGCGTTGACAGTTATTTCTTATTCTACTCGATTGATATACGGCACGCTCTTAAAAAGTCGTCTGTTGATAGAAAAGAGAGAAGGCCGTCGAAAACTAGATTGTCTTGTGTACACGCACTATCTTCCTCTCCAAATGCAGTGACAAAGCTAGGTTCGTTCGTGGTTTACGGGCGTATGAAACCTGCGAACTCCGAGACGAAGAAAATGAGCGACGAAAGATAAATTGTTTTACCCGCGACAACCCCCTCCCCCCCCCCCTCCATTTGCCCAAATATGCGTGATTAATACGTCTTTGGAGGCCCCCCGTCGACAACATTTAAACCATTGTCACACCAACTTTTGAAAAATCTCAGTTTTCGAGTTGCGTGAGTAGGAAAGAAGATTTAGGATCATCTGAGGTTTAGCTTTGCGGGTGTCCTAATTAGTAAATTACTTTTAATTTGCGCCTCTATCTCCTTCTCCACCTCATTCCAATCTGTCTTTGAGGGGCCCCCGAGTCCGGGGGAGGTCGGGCGTTGGGAGTGGGGGGGGGGGGAGGGGGTAAAAGAGAGAGAGAATGTGCCTGTAGTTTGGTTGGTTCCCGGCTCTTTCGTTCATTCGTAGAAAAGGCGGCCGTTATTGCAGCTTGGACTGTTGTGCAACGATGCTCATTCGCAGTGTGTCGTTCGCTCTTTCGTTCTATAGCAGAACTTTCTCTGTTCACATAGTCGGCTTGCTTTCTTTTTCTTTCGTTTCCTCATTCTTTCACTCTTTCTTTCGCTCTTCTTGTCCCCTTTCAATTAAGCGAGAGTGAAATCGGGCGTCGGAAACCCCTGACGGCTGTCGCCATTAGTCCATGTCCTCTAGAAAAAGAGAAGGAGAGAGAGAGGCTGTGTGAGAGAGAGAGGGAAGCAGGAAAGAGCAAAAGGAGAAAGGGAAAAGAAAGAAGGAACGAAACGGAAGAAAAAGAAGGACAAGAAAGAAACGAAACGAAACGAAACTGAAAAAAAAAGGAAGAAAAAAAAAAGGTGAAGGACTGCTACTAGAAGCGCTTTTTATTCGTTGACGCAGCGACATTAGCGGCCGTGGTGACCTGTGGCATACGTCACTGCCTCCTAGTGGACTAGCGGAACGCTAAGGTATCTTCTATAAGAGTAGAGGTCTACAAAGTCGAAAGTGTGAAAACTCCTAACTAGCCGACTGGGAAGCCAAGATCACAAGAATTACATAATGTTCATCACGAACGTCAAAGACTCAAAAGTTTGAAAGATACAGCATGATTCTTTGAAAGATACAACAGGACCCGAAAG